>JBCEWC010022253.1:0-10106 GCA_038996855.1 Solanum aculeatissimum | reverse complement strand
TACTCTAGGAGTGAGAGTGAACATGTGAATCATCTAAGGTTGGCTCTTCAAACCTTAAGGGAGAAACAACTATATGCAAAATTTAGTAAGTGTGATTTTTTGTCGAATGAGGTTGCTTTCCTTGGTCACATAGTGTTCGGTGATGGCATTAAAGTTGACCCTAAGAAAACTGAGGCAGTGAAGGATTAGCAGAGACTATTGACTTTGATGGATATTAGAAGCTTCCTTGGGTTAGCTGGATATTACAGACGTTTTGTTGAGGGGTTTCCATCCATAGCATCTCCATTGACCAAGTTGACTCAAAAGAAAGCTAAGTTTGTGTGCTCTAATGAATGTGAGAAGAGTTTTCAAATATTGAAGGACCGACTTACTTCGGCTCCAGTTTTGACCTTACCAAATGGGTTAGATGGTTTCGTAGTATACTGTGGTGCTTCGAGAGTGGGGTTGGGTTGTCCTCATGCATCATGGCAAAGTGATAGCTTATGCTTCTTATCAATTGAAAGTGCATGAAACGAACTATCCAACTCATGACCTTGAGCTAGTGGCGGTGGTGTTTGCTTTGAAGATTTGGAGACACTACTTATATGGTGTTCATGTTCATGTATTAACCGACCATAAAAGCTTGCAATATGTATTCACACAAAGGGATTTGAACTTAAGGCAAAAGAGATGGCTAGAGCTTCTCAAAGATTATGACATGAGTGTTCTTTACCATCCCGGCGAGGCTAATGTGGTAGCGGATGCTCTTAGTAGGCTCTCCATGGGTAGTGTGTCGCATGTGGAGGAGGATAAAAAGTAATTAGCAAGGGAGGTTCACTGATTGGCTAGGTTGGGTGTGAGGTTAGTTGATTCTGAAAATGGGAATGTTCGTGTTCATAGTGGTTCCCAATTTTCCTTAATAGTTGATGTGAAGGCAAAGCAAGATTGGGATCCTTCTTTAGTTGAGTTGAATAAGCTAGTTTCAAAGGACAGGATTGAGGTCTTCTCCCAAGGGGGAGATGGAGTGCTTCGTTATCAAGATCGGTTGTATGTTACGGATGTGGAGGGTTTGAAGAAGATGATCATGCAAGAAGCTTATAATTCTCAGTATTCGATCCATCCAGGTTCTACTAAAATGCATCAAAACTTGAAGGAATTGTTTTGGTGGCATGACATGAAGAGGGATATAGCAAGGTTTGTGTCAAAATGTCCAAATTGTCAGCAAGTCAAGGTTGAGCATAAAAGGCCCGGTGGGTTGACACAAGACATTGAAATTCCTACTTCGAAGTGGGAAGACATTAACTTGGACTTTGTGGTGGGTTTACCCCGTACGAGAAAATAGTCTAATTCTATTTGGGTGATTGTTGACAGAATGATGAAGTCAGCTCATTTCCTACCGGTCAAGACTACTTATAGCGCCGAGGAGTATGCTAAGGTGTACATTCAGGAGAAAGTTCGTTTTCATAGTGTGCCAAGGTCTATCATATCAGACCGAGGTACCCAATTCACTTCACATTTTTGGAAGTCTTTCCAAAGAGGGCTTGGTACCAAGGTTAAGTTGAGCATCGCATTTTATCCCCAGACCGATGGGCAGGCCGAGAGAACAATTCAAATGTTGGAAGACATGTTGAGAGCATGTGTGTTGGAATTCAAGGGTAATTAGGATCATCATTTGCCACTTGTTGAGTTTGTATATAACAACAACTTCCATGCTAGTATTGGCATGGCCCCATTTGAGGTCCTGTATTGCTGAAGGTGTAGGTCACCGATCGGTTAGTTTGAAGTTGGAGAAATGGATTTGCTAGGTCCGGATTTGGTGATTGAGTCTATTGATAAGGTGAAATTGATAAGGGATAAAATGAAGATGGCCCAAAGTTGCCAAAAGTCTTATGCGGATATGAGAAAAAGGGACCTTGAATTCCTTATGGGTGATTGGGTGTATGTGAAGGTGTCTCCTATGAAGGGCATCATGAGGTTTGGCAAGAGGGGCAAACTAAGTCCCCGATATGTGGGTCCTTATGAGATTGTTGAACGTATTGGGAATGTGGATTACAAGTTAGATTTACCCGTGGACATGAGTTCTATTCACCCAGTATTCCATGTTTCTATGTTGAGGAAGGTAGTTGGTGATCCCAAGGCCGTTACGCCTTTAGAGGGTGTGACAATTTTGGAGAACTTGACCTATGAAGAGGTCCAGGTTGAGATCTTAGACAGACAAGTGAAGCGACTTCGCAACAAGGAAGTGGCTTCGGTGAAGGTTCTTTGGAGAAACCAAGAAGTGGAAAGTGCAACCTGGGAGGCAGAGTTAGACACGAAGGATCGCTATCCTCATCTTTTTCTATCTACTCAAGCCTAAGGTACTAGGTTCTATCCTTGATTTGTTTCAATTCTTATTTCTTGAATTTCATGACATTGCATGCATTCATGAGCATGAAAATGATGTTTTGACATGAGTTTTGAATGATTTGTAAAGTTATGCATAGTATCTTGATGTATTGATTTGCATGTCACTTGTTGGTGATTGTTGTCCTCAAGCCCTTGTTCTAGCACATTCGGGGATGAATGTTCCCAAGGGGGAGATAATGTAACAACCTGAAAATTTTCAAACTCTCCTTATGATTGGCCTTATATGATGTACTACTGACCATGGTTAAGGTTTGGTAGCCATGGGTTGAGTTTAAGTGGCCGAATGCAAAGTGGACTAGTTGGTGGCCTAAAGTGACAGTTTCGACAGTGTAATTCCAACAGTCATAACGTTTGACGTGGGATGAACCATGTGGCATAATATATATCACATTGAAGCTATTTGGTTTATATTTGCAACACAACTGGTTTCACTCAATTTGAAGTTCAGATGAGGGAGACATGGCCCAAACAGTTAGACTGTCTAAAATTCAGAAGCCGTTGGAGATAGGCTCAGAAATGTGGCCAAGGACAGGAACACAGATCGTGAAACTTTGCACGGTCCGTCTAGGGTTTCGTAGGATATCACAGTGAGCTAGGGGTGTCCAGGAACCACCCCTAAGCTAAGTGTAGTACCACGGGACCTTGAACGGCCTATTTAAGTCCAAACGACTCGTCCACTGTCCCGTCCAATTGGACACTGGCTAGGACAAGCCATGGACAAGTTTGGAGAGTTTAAGTATAGTCTCACGAGGCCTTACACGGCAAGTCACACACCAGACGGCCCGTCAATGTGTTCATCAAGTGTAATAGAGAGCTTTCCGAGGATTCGCGCTGACAATTTGGCTAAGTATGGTGAGATGGTGAGTTGGACGGGCTGTTGACCACTAGATGACACTGTAGCTACCATTTCACATTGTTTAGTTCTGGAAAGTTATGTTTTATTAAGGGTATTCTTGGAATTTTGCATTTCCTAAGCCTCTTTTAAGACCCCCTAAGGTCCCCAAATCCCTATAGACATTACGTAAATAATAAACTTTCACTTAAAATACTCTCAAGGGTTCCATTGATTCCTCTCAAGTTCTTGAACACTATTGTTGAAGATTCAAAGGTAATTTTTTGAAAGTGATCAATTCCTGATTCTCTTAACCTAAATGTTGTTATAAGGTATGTGGGTGTTAAATTTGTGGGTACTTCATCCCATGAAACCCAAGAACCCAACACCTTTAAATTATGCATTTTTACGTTTTTCTTAGTTATGAGTTCTCTTGATTTTACAAAATTCTCTTGACGTTTGGTGTTCGCTCTAAACTTTAGGTTATCTCATTGTGAAATTACTCTTGAAACTTATGATTTACTCCATTAAAGTTTGAAGAATTTGTATTGTATGTATATGTCTTGAACTTTGATGCATGGGTAAGTCATGTGGGTTTTACTTTGAAATTTTTATACGAATTTGATGAAGTAAAGTTTGAATTTTAGATTAAAGTTTTGAATTTCGTTACCCATGCTTTGATGCATTCATTCATGCATTGCATTGGATAAGATTTTATGAAATTCTTGTTTTGGAGAAACTCTTGATCACAATGTCTCTTTGACTGACTCTATGAGTCGTTTGGGTGCTTGTACCGTTTGTTTTGGTTTGGATTTTGTTAGAATGAGCTACATCCTATTGAACTGATCTTGAATGATTTTTAAAACTCTTGATTTGGTTTGAAGTCATTGATTTGAAACATTTGAAATTTTGGAAATTTTTCCTAATGATGCACGATTTGAAAGTATTCAGTTTCGGATTTTGAAAGATATTGATATGTATATATGTATTCCCGTGGGATCCGACATAGTACCGAGGGAATGGGAATTCACCCTTTCCGTCAAACCATGTGCCACCATGGGATTGCCCCAGGTTAGGAGCTTTGTTTTGATTGCCCCCAATTTTGAGCCTTGTTTTGTTACCCCTTGTTTAAGGGAGTTTTGGGATCTACTTGGCAAGTAGTCTGTTCTGAGTGGTAGTTCGCTTGGTCCTACATTGAGTCGGTTGAGGTCAATCCTTGAAATTATAATATTGATAGGTTGCATTTCATACATCATGGCATAAGCAGCTTGTTATATATATTCTTTTGGCTAAGTGCACTTCTTTGGAATCAAGTGTCTCCTTGTCATATTGTACTCACACTTCCATGTCATATGCATTGCATGCCCGTATACTTAGTACTTTATTCTGCTAACCCATACTTTTGTCTACATGTTCTAATCTTATAGGTGCAGGTGACAAGTTCTATCTACCTATTGACAAGCTTTGATTTAGAAGCTATCCGTTGTGGTGAGCCCGGACTTGTCGTGGCCCCTGTCACTCTAGTAGAGGCATGTGTTGGACCTATGATGCTATTGTTATGTTATATGTTGACTTATGTTTTACAATTTATCATGATTAGTATATTGAATTTGCTTTTGAAATTTTTGGATCTATTAGTCTATGTGTTATGCTTCCGCATTCTTTGATTAAAGGGGTTAGTTTTGTACTATGATGTCTTGATTGAGAGCCCTTGGGTTCTCCTTCGCCATGTCACACCTAGACCCCCTCACTGGGTCATGTCACAAACTATGTCGAGGCCCCACTTTATCTTATTAAGAGGCTTGTTGGACAAACTAAACTCTTGTACGTTATCTTGTAATAGTTCAATATTATGATTATGGAATGTTATTCTTATGAGCCTTGATTATGGAAATGGTAATGATTATGCTTATGGCTTGATGTTTAGATTGTGTGTTGATTATGTGCTTTTGTGGAAAGTCCCATAACCTCGGTGTGCCCCATATTTTGAGTCATACTTACCTGTCCCCTTAGAGATAATTGTTATGTCATATGTGAATCCATGATTATCCCATCCCCGACAACATCCCCGTAGCTTGAGTCCAAAGCCCCGATTCCCATAGAGCATATGTGTTTTGCTTCCGTGCTTCTTAACCGATGATATGCGTGATGATGCTATGATGGCTTGATCGAGGACTTTCGGGTTCTCCTTCGCCATGTCACATCTAGGGCCCCTATCTGGGTCGTGACAAAGATGGTATTAGAGCCCTAGGTTTGAAATGATCCTCGAAGTCCAACATGCCACGTCACTTAAAGTCTTTTGCATTGCTTTGATGTGCTCCATACCTATGAGTGAGAGGCTATGGCGACGTTTTAGGAACTTATCACTTCATTGTCTCTTATATCGTGCCTTGTACTGTAACTATCCGAAAATTTCCAAAATCTTTTATGGTCTATCTTGTATGATGTTATACTGGTCATGGTTGAATTTTGGTAGCGACGGGTTGAGTTTAAGTGTCCGAACGCAAAATGGATCATTTTGGAGCCTAGAGAGGTCGTTTGGGCAGTAAGCTTTGAAATAGCATAACCTTTGATGCGGGTTGAACCGTGTAGGCTGCTATATATGAAATTGAAGCTCTTTGAATTATCTTTGCAACACAACTATTTTCACTTGATTCAGAGTTTGGATGAGGAGGTTATGGCAAAAGATTGGGAATGCCTAAAATTCTTAAGACATAGGAGATAGGCCCTGAAAATGGCCCAAGGCAAGGACCACAGTCCGTGAAACTTGGTATGGTCTGTGACGGGGTCCGTGCCATGTTCTAGTGATCCAGGGGTGTCCAGGAACCACCCCAAAACCCATGTCATGACTCACGGACCACCCCACAATCCCTGAGCCTTGGAATGGTCTGTGCAATAGTCCATTTGGTGGGGCAGTATAACAACCCAAAATTTTTGAAAACCTCTCATAGTTGGTCTTGTATGATTTTATACTGCTCATGGATAAATTTTGGTAGACACGGGTTGAGTTTAAGTGTCCGAACGCAAAACGGATCATTTTGGAGCCTAGAGAGATTGTTTGGGCAGCAAGCTTTGAAGTAGAATAACGTTTTATTCTAGTTAAACCATGCGGTATGTTACATATCAAATTAAATATCTTTGAATTATCTTCACAATGCAGCTGGTTTCACTCGATTCCGAGTTTGGATGAGGAAGTTATGGCTAAACGAGTGGGACTGCATGAAAATCAGAAGACATTGGAGATAGGCCCTGAAAAAGGCCCAAGGCATGGACCACGGTCCGTGAAACTTGGTACGGTCCGTGAGGGGGTCCGTGTCATGGTCCAGTGAGCTTGGGGTGGCCAGTACCCCCCTCCCCACACAAACCAAGTTAAGGTCCACGGACCACTCCATGGTCCGTGAGACCTCAAACGGACCGTTTGGTGGTCCGTCAAGTTGGGAAGAGTCTTGGACAAGATGTGGTTGGTTTAAATGTCTAAGGCAAGGTTCACAGAGCAGGTGCACGATCTGTGAATAGTGGTATAGACTATCTGAGCCACCGTTTAGACCTGGGTTCAGTAATCTTGTCTGTCTCATTAAGGGTTAAGTCGTAAATTAATTAATCCCTATGCCCTTTTTAGGCTTTCTAAAGTACATTAAACCCCTAAATCAAGACCCTAGCTTATTTTCATCTATTCTAAGCCTCCTCCAAACACTTTGAATATTCTAAAATCCTCTTAGCCTCCATTAAAGAAACCTTGAAGAAATTAGGAAGATGACCTTGACTAGTTTGACTTTGCAATTCCTTTTGTGATATCAAGGTATGTGGGCGTTGATTCAAGGATCTTCTTTCATCCTTGAAGATCCAAGAACCCTAACTCTTTTAAATTCGATTTTAACCTTTCAATTAAGTTATGGGTTCTTCCATTATTGATGTAGATTAGTGTTGGGAATTTTGTGCTGTAGTTTTTAGGTGATTTAAACATGATTTAAAGCTTGAATTTATGAATGTTCATGGAAAACTTTAATGATCAATTTGCATGTCCCCTTTTCATGATTTAATTAAGCATGGGTAACTTGCATTATGACTTATTCATAGATTTTCACATGGTTTATGATGGATTACCTTTCAAATTATGAATTTAAGTTTGAATTCCATTACTCATGCTATTCATATTGTTCCTCAAGGCATTGCACACATGATTCATGGATTGATTGTGAAGGTTTTGACATGGGCTAAGTCCCTAACATGATTTTAACTATGGTTTGACTAAATTATGTGTTAAGGCTAAGTTGTGATCACACTAAGTCTATGGTATGATATGTTATGGCTCTTTGAGCATCTTGGGTGGTTGCACCATCTTGATATGATACGAATTGAGCTACTCTTATGCATGAAGCATGGAATAAAAGTATGTTTTGCTTTTTAGCCCAATGAAGCATGAACATGATATGTTTTGGTTCTTGTTAAACATGCATGAGAGTATCGAAAGTGTTTTGGCTTCTAAGCCCAAGTTGCATAATTTGAAGTTTATGTGTCAATTTTCCATTTCTAAGAAATCATGTATATATATATACGTATTCTTGTGGGATGATGACTTAGTACCAAGAAGGATTGGAGTAGTAAGTGGGTTATCCCCAAGGGTCCCACTCTTTTCCCGAAACAATGAGCCTACATGGGTTGCTATCGAAATGGGTATTGTTTCCCGTAAGGTATACCTTGATATGATGTGATACAATATGATATAATGTGTTATGGTATGTTATGAAATCCTCTGAATTGGGTATTGTTTCCCGTAAGGAAGGTGGCCATCCTCCGAAATGGGTATTGTTTCTCATAAGGTGTGATGTAGATTACCTTTGGCAGGTAATCTTCTCTTACCCAATGAGGGATCACATTGGGTAAGTTCATGTTGTAGCTCACATGGATTTGTGATGTCGGTTATGGTTCTATACCTTACCCTACTTATATGAGCATTATGGCATGACATGCATCATGACATTTATGGCATATTGATATATTGTTCTTTCTTGTATTCACTTCTATATATGTTCCCTTGCCATGTAGTTTGTTATAGGCTCATGTGCATGTGCATTTGCATATCTGCATACTTAGTACTAAATTGTGCTAACCCATATTTCTATCTAGATGTTCGAACCATATAGGGACTGGAGACAATTCTCACCTTCCACCAGACGACGCTTGATAAATCTTGAAGACTTTGTTGTGGTGAGCCCTTTTTTTCATAGGCAATATACACTTCCTATCTACCTAGTATTTGTTTACTTTTAGTACTTTCATTTTGAGGGTGCGCCTCAAACTATGTCGAGGCCCCCGCCTATCTTATGTAAAGGCTTTGGACCACTATACTCTTATACGTTGGCTTGTTATGATGATTGTTATGATTATGGAAATTATTCTTATTAGCCTTGATTATGGGATTAGTCTGTTATTATGCTTATGACTTATATGTTGGGAGATATGAATGACTATGTGCTTATGTGGAAAGTCCCATAACTTCGGTGTGCCCCCATAGCTTGAATTCCCCTTGCCCGTTCCATTAGAGATAATTGTTATCTGTTACGTGAACTCATATTAATCCCATTCCCAAAAATATCCCTATAGCTTGAGTCCCAAGTCCCGAATCCCCTAGAGCTTATGTGTTATGTACTTAGCTTCTGCGTTTTTGAACCGATGATATGTGTAATGATGGCTTGATCGAGGACTTTTGGGTTCTCCTTCGCCATGTCACATCAAGGCCCCCTATCCGGGTCGTGACAGGCAGTGGCTTGTATGTGTTGTGGGATGGTTTTATGGACCAAGTATGGCTCCACGGAATAGTACAATGTCCGTGTGAAGTCATATGGTCCATGAAATCCCTCGTCAAGTGGTCCAGAAAGTCCCCTGAAAGTTCGAGTTGAAGAATATTCTAAGGCAAGTTTGATGGAGGGTTACATGGCCAGTGAGTCACTTTGATGGGCACTGTAGCAGTCCGTGTGACACTGTGTTACTGTTAATTTTCCCTTTCATTAATCTTAATTTCATTTTTAATTAACCCCTAGGCCCCTTTTAGGTATCCTCAAGTCTCCTAAACCCCTAAATCAAGACCCTAACTTATTTTCATCTATTCTAAGCCTCCTCTATTCACTTTGAAAATTCTAAAATCCTCTTAGCCACCATTGAAGAAACCTTGAAGAAATTGGGGAAGACGACCTTGACTAGTTTGACTTTGCAATTCCTTTGATGATATCAAGGTATGTGGGATTTGATTCAAGGATTCTCTTTCATCATTGAAGACCCAAGAACCCTCCTCTTTAAATTTGATTTTTAAGTTTTCAATTAAGGTTGGGTTATTTAGATTTTCAAGTAATTTAGTGATTGGGACTTATGTGTTGTAGTTTTAGGTGATCTAAATGTTGTTTTTGAGTTGGAATTTCATGATAGTTTAAGGGTTTGATTATGATTTAGTTATGCATGTTCTTATACTCTTGATTTATGCATGGGTAATGTTCAAATGAGGTTTTAAAGGTTGTCTTGACTTGAATTTCTCATGAACTACTCTTGAATTGAATGTAAAGTTTGAAATCCATTACCCATGCTATTAATATTGTTCCTCAAGGCATTGCATTCATGGGTTTATTGTGAATGTTTTGATGTGGGCTAAGTCCCTAACATGATTTTGACCATGGTTTGACCAAGTATGTGTTAAGGCTAAGTTGTGATCACACTAAGTCTATGGTATGATATGTTATGGTTCTTGGAGCATCTTGGGTGCTTGCACTACCTTGATATGATATGATATGGAGCTTAACTTGTGCATGAAGCATGATATGAAGGTTGGTTTGACTTTTTAGCCCCATGATACATGATTTTGAACTATGTTAAACTCTTGTTAAGTATGCATGAAGTA
>JBCEWC010022252.1:0-10106 GCA_038996855.1 Solanum aculeatissimum | reverse complement strand
GTTTTCAAACTTTAATTAGAGAGTCACAAGTTAAAAGAGTCGACTATAACAGATAGGTTCATCATTTAAATAAAAAATTTGTCTATCAAAATTCAACACTTAATTATAATGTTATCTTGAATTCAAATATATATATGTATGATTAAATGATATAATAAAAAATAAGTGTCACGATCCAAAAATAGACATAATGGCACTCGTTTTATCCCCACCAAGACAAATCAACCAAAAATTCAATTACAACGATAAAATGCAGAAAAAATAATAAAAATAAAGGTTTAACTGCGGATAATAAGTCAACTTAATTAAAAATTCTCAAAATCTGGTTTGTCACGTGCACAAGCTTCTTAATGTATTACAATAGATTAGGAGAAAATTACATAGAATGTCCATCAAATGTAGTGATCTTGATTTTTTACCCTCCATAAGAGAGGTCTTACAAAAATGCCCCCTTTTGCACATTAAGTTGAATCAAAGACATTTTTACCGCTCTACACCTTAAATATCTTTTAGAAAACTCTCTATGCTCAATTGTCTCTCAATTTTTCTATTTTTCTCTTTATTTTGCTTTTATTTATTATTTTTCTCTTTTGTTTCTTTGTCTTTTTTTTTAAACTTCTATTTTTCTCTCTTTCTTTGTTTTTCAATTGTTTTTTATTTTTTATTTTTTTCTTTTTCTTTTTTCTTAACTTGTAGTTTTTTCTCTTTCTTTTAAAAAAAAATATATTATTTTTTCTCTTTTTTTTCTTTTTGTCTATTTCTATTTTTTAAAATCTTGTCCATGAGGCGTAACTTGTGAAATTTTTGGTCTATGTCTTGAGGCACAAATTATAGAGCATCTCATAAATCAATACGTAATGTGGTAATGTCAAATTTTGCCCATGAGGCTTGACTTGTTGTTTTCAAATCCCTGGACTAACAAGTCTAATCTCTAGGGCAATAGTTATGAAGTACCCCATAAATCAAAACAAAATGTGACATGTCAAGTCTTGCCCATGAGGCTTAACTTGTTGTTTTGAAGACCATGGACTAAGAGACAAAAATTATATATATGATAAATCAAAACATAATATAAAAGTTATATATATGATAAATCAAAACACAATGTAGTTGTCAAGTCTTGCCCATGGACTTAAGTTGTAAAATTCTTGGTCTAAGTTTTACCTCTAAGACAAAAGTTATAGAGCATCTAATAAATCAAGACATAATACAATAGTGTCAAACCTTTCTCTTGGGTCTTAACTTGTTGTTTGGAAATTCTTGGGCCAGGAGGAAAAAGTTATATACCCTCTAATAGTGTCAAATCTTGTCCATAAGACAGAATTTGTAAAGTTCTTGATCTAAGTCGTAACTCTAAGACAAGAGTTATAGAGCATCTCAAAAATCAAAATACAAAAAGTTGTGTCAACTCTTGCCCATGGAACGTAACTTAATTTTTAAAAGTTTTTATGTCAAATATTGCCTCTAAAATAAGAGTTATAAAGTATCTCGTGAAATTTCAAACCACATATATTTAAAATAATAAATATGAAAAAAAATTATCTGCGAAGGTGAAATACCAAAATTTTTGCCCATAAGACAGGTCTGCGAAGGTAAAATAATGGGTCCTTATAGCTGAGGGGCAATTTTGTCCAAAATAATATTCTTAAGGGAATGGAGGACATTTTTGCAAAGTCACCCTTGTTGGGGACATTTTATCAAGATCATCCCTTTTTAGGGGTATTTGTGAACATAACTCATGATTCGAAAGAAAAATATGAGTCTCAAATAATATTGTCTATAAAATAGAACAAAATCATAAATAGGAGTGAGAAGTCCGCTGGGATGGCAAACAACTACCTCACACAATTTTCACAGGAAGTCTCGGACAAGGAAGAATAGAGGGTATCACGAAGATCCAGACTCATAACCTACAAAAATGTAGCAGCAAGGGGTGAGTACCAAACACACGGTACCCAACAAGTGAACTACTAAACACAACATCAAGTAATATAGAATACAGGTACTCCTAACACCTCAACCAAACTTCCACAACCACAACCTGGATAAAAACCCGCCCAACCTAATAGTTCACAAATTACATATCGTATAGCCCAATAATATCACACCAATAATTATAGAACAACAACACAGGGGATCAAGTGCATACATCATAAGTTTCACAAAAGGCACTCACAAGTTCATACATGATAAAGATGTGCAATGCATTGCAATACAATATTGTCAGGTATAATGATGCAAGTCTAACCTAGTGATACACACCCGTTGTCTCTTAGTTCGGAATCCATAAGGGACCTTTAGTCCATGCATCCGTCGGGGTGTGCGACACGACCCTCGAATCATAGTATCCGTCGTGGCGTGCGACACGACCCTCAAAATGGTACATCCTTTTTAATTCTTATTCATTCTTAATTCACATAACACTTGTCACAAAATTAATGCAATAGACATATTTACGCAATGATGAGGAGATGACCAAATTTTAATACAATGCACAATTCAAAACAACATAGTCTTAATATAACCTCAACACTAACTCAATATTTCAAAATCATTCTCAACACCTCACACAAGGAAGCACGAGATTCTAAGCAAAGGTTGAGAAATTCACTTGCCTTAGTCGAATCACTATCAATCAAACACTTGAGCCTTTCCCTTTCGAATAGAATCTGTAGCACCACGATCTAGTCAAATAAGTTATCACAATAAGATTTCTAAGCTAATAATACACATATTACTATACGTCTAACCTAGACCCACTAACCAATTCTATAGTCAATTCTCAAAATTTCAAGTCTAGAATTACGCGTTAATGTCTTCAATATTTAAAATCTAATGGTGTTCACATAATACCAACCCTCAATATTAATACTAAATCATATACATACATATATACATACTAAACACATCCTACAACAGTAATAAATTCGACTAATGAAGGGTCAAGGGCACTGGGCGAAAGTGCCAAATGAGGAAAGGTTTATATAATTGAGAAAATTTCAAATGTTAGTATATAAATTGATTAAGAACAAGGTTTTAAATTACCACTAATGATTGCTACTACCTTATCCCCTTTCACAAAACACGAGACAGTTAGATTCCAATTTCACTTTCTTACGAAACAATGCAACACAACCTTTTTCAATCCTCATTCTTTATTCCACTAACAATTACAACTATATATCTTAACCTTAATATTATGCAATCATGATAATCACAATGTCCATCCAATCCTTATATTCTTTGAGTCAGACGCCACTTTAACATACTACAATCATAAGTTTTGGTTGTTCGAATTTCAATGCATGTCAACCACAATTCTACCTTAGCTCTTAGACATGAAATTAAAAGAATGACAATTCAACATTAATTGATATCCTATCACGTAGGAACACATGGTAAGGATCAAATTTCAAATAGAATTTTACCTTGAAGCAACAGTTGTTCTTCGGATGCACAGGTACAATTTTTTTTTCTTTTATTTTTCTTCTGAAACTATTAAATCTCACTAACCTAATTTGATATATGGGTCAAGTGATATAGGATTTTTTTTATTTACAAATTAACATTTAATCCACCACTCATATTAGTTACGTTATTTAAACTTACCCATAAATTAAATAGCCATAGTTATTGAATAGCCCAAAATATCCATTTAAAATTTATAAGGAGAGGTTATTCCATGAAAGCAATTAGACTAGTTCTAAAAAAATATATTATTCATTATACTAAGTCACAAAAATAAAGTGATAAACTTTAATTTAGTGAGCCTCAAATTGAAAGAGACATTGTAAGTCTAAATTTATAGGTTCATCAATTAAATAAAAGCTCTGCATAATTTATATTTAATCAATTATTGATTATGTATAACTCATATACAACCTTTAAAGATATTAACTAAGAAAAAGATAAATGAAGACAAAAACAATGAGAATAATTCATGCAAACGAGTTGAATTAAAATCAAAATAAAAAATAGTAATAAGCCAAAACCTTAGTATGAAGCTTTCCCATCACCTTTATATAGGGTTTCACCCATAAACTTTTTTCTTATGTGATTAAAGTGATAATTTACTTAAACTAAAATTTTAATTTCATAATTAGATCTTTATAGAAATTTCGATGGGCAAACTTATTCCCAATTCTCAATTGGAATTGTAACTATGATTTGCTGATCCAATGCCAAATTAGAATCAGCGTACATGTTCTATAAAGTTCTTTCATACATAAATAAATTCTAGACATATTATATTTTTGAAAAAAAAAATAACTATACAATTTAAGACTCTTAACTACATGAATATGTCAACAAAAATGATTTACAATCAAATGTCAACACTTTTTTAATAAAAATATACACACATGTGAAAACAAAAAAAGAAAGAAAATAAAATACGAGTTAATGAATGTGTCAACAAAAAAAGGAGGAAAAAAATGAGGAACGGAATCTGGGAACCCGAAAATTTTTTAATGCATATAGTATGCAGCTAGTTATTGTTTAATGTTTTTTTTTTTTGGATTAGCCGATGAAAACAAACATTAAATGTTTATTAGGAAAGGCCAAAAATGGAAAAATGGTGCATACAAATCCATATGGTGTTAAATTAGTTCATTTTTAGTGTCTCCTTAATTTATAGGGAAAATATTTTGCAGTTTGTTATGTAAGATACTGGAGAAAAAAAAAACTATGTTCTCTTGTTGAGCTCGTGGTTGAAACGTTTTTTATGATGAATTGTGTCTCAATTTTGATTCAACATGATGGGAAATGGGAAGCAACAGGTTTGTTTTCCTTTTTTAAAAAAAATAAATTTCTTTTAGTACTGATTATGTTCGTATGAACTTTTATTCAGTATATGTTGCATATTCATGACAAAAATAGTAGATTATTACGTAATGCAAAATCATCATCTGATTCCTTTTTATTATGTTTTTTGTTGGTACATTAATTAATTTTTATAACTACTTTATTTAGGTTGGGTGTTAATTGATATTATTCATGGCTTTTTTAATTAAAAAAATGGTAAATTTGTTTACTGAAAAGAATAAAATATAACGAATAATGCAAGTAAGTATGTGAATTACAAAATTGAAAGTGTTATATTTGATACAATGAGTGGATTTCAAGAGTTGGTTGATTCTATTGCTTCACAGATAGGTGGGGATACAACCATTATTGAAATGGTGCTATAATATAAGGTTAACAATGAATCTCAACTCATGCGCATATATAACAACATAGGCGTGCACGTGTATTTAGACCAAAAAATGCAACATTGACTTCTTCTCTAAGTATCCATTGTGCATAACGTGTGTCGATAGATTTTTGGAAATAGTTTTGTACGAAGGGGGTGTCAAAGCAGTGACACAATCATATTATATTAGAGATACAATATGTTTACCTGACATTGAATCAGGAATCAATGAGGAGAACGAAGAAGTCAAAATAATTGACAACATTCAAAATGATGATGTTGTAGTCAATCAAATTTACAGAAACAAAAACATTCTTGTAGAAGTGATTAGACGGTATGCATTATTGAGGGGATTCAAATACACTGTTAAAAGGTCAAGTCCTACAAGGTGTGTCTTTTTTTGGATGTAATTAGATAAATAAATGATTAAGGTTGACATAAAAGTTAGTAATTTTGTTGGTTAACATATTTTTTTTTGAATTCTGTAGAAGGTTGGTTAAATAATTGGCTATTTTGTTGGTTAACATCATTTTCATAACTTTTATTTTTTTTATTGATTAATATATTGATTCGGATAATGTTGGTAAAAAAAGTTAGTAATCTTGTTGGTTAACACAATTTTTTTATTTTGTAAGATGTTGATTAAAAAATTAGTTCTTTTGTTGGTTAACATGGTTGTCGTGCAAGAAAAAAATAATTTTGATAACTTTTATATTTTTATAGAAAGTGTGTTCATGTTGTTAATTTCTTTTATGTGTATTATTTGGGGTCAAAATAGGTGGTCCCTTGTCACTGGTTAGATTTGTGTTTGTGCAGGTGTTTAGTTTAAAAAGTGGTTGTTAATTTGGTTATATTTATGTCTGTTTGTAACGAAGCATGGTATAAAAATGGTTGAAAAGTTTGTTAATGGGATTCACATTTTGCAGTTACACCTTGAAGTGCCCAGTAAATGGTTGTGCGTGGTTGTTTAAATCTTCATGTTTGAGCAATTCTGGAATGTTCAAAGTTCGTAAATTTTATGATACACATACGTGCCCAGTGAAAGGAAGACTGATATCGAAACATCAATGTAAAAGTGGTGTGCTTGGTGCAATGTTGTTAGACAAATACAGTGATCCCAAAAATAATTATATACCAACCGAAATAAAAAAAGACATAAAAAAGGAACGTGGGATTACATTAAGTTATATGCAAGCTTGGAGAGGTAGGCAAACGACATTTAATGTACTACGAGGGGACCCAACTAAATCTTACGAGAAAATACCAATATATTTTTATATATATTGGAAAAAATATATCCAGGAACAATGGTGGATTTAAGAAAGACAGCGAAAGGACAATTTCTGTATACATTCATTGCACTGGATTCATGCATTAGAGGTTGAGAATATTGTTGACCAATAGTGGTCGTTGATGGTACACATATAAGATCGTCATTCAAAGGTACAATGTTGATTGCTAGCACTTTGGATCCCGGAGCTAATCTTTTAAAACTTCGTAAATTAATTTACGATTAGCTGTATTAAAAGTTTTTTTTATTAAATGATTTTGTTTAATTGTAGGTCATATATTGCCACTAGCGTATAGTGTGGTTGACTCAAAAAATGATAAATCATGGAATTGATTTTTTCAGTGTTTCAAATTGGCATTCGGTGATAGGCATGGTATGTACTTTGTTTCGGATAGGAACAAAAACATTTGGAATGTCGTTGCATCTGTTTATACAAGATTACCACACTACGCTTGCATTTATCATTTGTGGACGAATGTTCTAAAAAAGACACATATTAATATAAAGGAGGTGAGGAAATTATTCTTTGGCTTGGCAAAGGCATACACAGTTGAAGAATTTGAAGATCTGATGAATCGAATGAAGAGATAAGTCCAAAATGTCATGACTATTTGGTAAAGGCTGATTTTGAGAAGTGGTTGTGCGCACACTCAACTGTAAAGAGGACCTGGACACTGACAAGTAATATTACCGAATCAATAAATAATACAATTTTTCCTGGACAGAAGCTTTCAGTAGTACCTATGCTATAGTACATGAGGAAAACAATTGAAACTTGGAACGAGAAACACAACCAAGAAAGAAGAGAGACTACAACAACTTTGACATACAATCAAATGTTGCTGGATAATGAGATTGTCACATCGAATGACGGTATGAGTCTAAGTTATTAAATTTTCCAATGACTTTTGTGAATAAAAATAAAAATTTTATTTTTTATTTATTTTAAAAAGGTGAGAGCATCAACAAAGTATCTTCATACTGTTACGGACGGTGCAAAAAGATTCACAATTTATTTGAATACAAAAATGTGTTCTTGCGAGAGGTTTCAACATGATGAAATCCCACGTGGCCATGCATTTGCGGCTATTACATACAGGAATAAATTTGCTGAGGACTACTGTTCAATTTATTATAGTAGCAAAAATTTTCAAGATACATATACGATACCAATTGATCTGTTGCCATGTAAGAACACTTGGGTAATTCCAGATGATGTGTTTGGTGAAACCGTACTTCTGCCATATATTAAAAGAAGACCAGGAAGATCATCAAATTATGATAGGAAGAAGGGAATTACTGAAGTGAAATTCAAGAAATGCAAAATTACATGCAGTAAATGTGAATCAACAGGTCATAACAAAAAGAGTTGCACTCATTATCAAGTTAAAAACTGATGGATTGATATTGGTTCAAAATTATGTTATGTGGATGGTTATTTGATGTTATTCGTATTCGAAATATTAAGGCATTGGACTTGGGTTCGAATGGTGTTTTGTGAACCAATGATTGTTCTTTATTTTGTTAGTCATTTATGTTTTTTAGGGTAAATTATGCATGATATAATTCTTGACAAATTATTCATTTTATTTGTGTTTTACTTATGTTATAAAATTTGTTTTGTAGTCTGTCATATTTTTTGTTGAGTATGGACAATAGACTTGTTAATTTTTATTGATTTTATTTTGGTTTAAACATTGTTAATATGTTTGTTTTAATTAATATACACAATGAAATATTTTGGTCTTTTGATTGGTTTTATTTGGGTTTAAATTATGAACATAAGTTTATTTATAAACATTTATATTTCTTGTTTGGATATGAATAATTTACATGTTGATTTGGTTGGATTAATTTGGATTAAAACATATTAATATATTTGTTTTAAAAAATATGCGCAGTAATAAATTAGATATTACATTGAATTAATTTTGGTTAAAATTATGTTAGTAAGTTGATTTTTGATTGGTGATGTTAATGGTTAATTATACATAAATACCATAGTTATTTTTTTATTTTAAAATGGTGAACTCCATGTAATTATATGTGTTTTCTTGATTTTATTTATGGTTTAAATTGTGTTTTGAATTTTATTTGTTATTGGTTATATTATTGATTAAATATCAACAATAAAAATGTTTGTACTTTTTTGGTTTTAATTCGATTTAAAATATGTTAGTAGGTTCGACATAAAAAACTAAAAAAACATAACAACTATTCAAAAAGTTTTGCGAACGTCAAATGGATGTTGATGGATCATATAAATTTTTAACTAAAAAAAATAGAGTACTATTTGAGTACTTTCCTGTAGAAGAAGTTGATAACACCGTGATAATTTCTACAGAATAGTGAACATATAAAATACAAAAACAAGAAAATAATGAGATAAATGTCTTAAAAAAGTAACTACAGATACCAGAGACAAAAAAACACATTGTCTTAAACAAAACAACATAACATCACATGTTATATAAATGTCTGAAATTAGAATAAAAAGACAAAGTCTATTTGTTCCTTCGGGATATCAACTTCGACCGAACAAGATTGTCTCTCACTGGGATGTATTCTTTTGCAAGTTTGGGAGCACCAAATCTACTAACAACCTTCTCGGTGACTTCACTTTTACTCACTGCATCAACCTCCAACTTTCTTGTCCCGTAGGTCGCAAAGTAATGCACCATACCTCCAACGGTAAAGATTCGGGTCTATAAAACAACTAGAAAAGTCCATGTGGCCTTGCAATAAGTATTCAGCTAAAGCACAAGCGTAGAAACCACAATCACTGAAAAGAACAAAAATAATAAAATAAAAATTAAATATAGTATTAAGAGAACTAATTGCAGGAAAGAAAAGAAATATAACAGAGGAAAAGGAGGGAAAAATCAGTGAATGAATCGTGAAAAAAATGAGATGATGTGATTAATAAAGAAATAAATATATAAAAAAAACTTACTTCAAATCTTTCCGTTGTTGTGGGATATCTTCAACGGTGAAGTATTCCAGAGGATCACCAAAAGCACGATTCATATATTCAGTCTTGTTCTTCCAATCAATGTCATTGCATTTTTCATAATAGCCTGTGCTAATGAAAAATAATGGGATAATTTCTGCAAGTTTTCTTGATACAACATTACCAACGATCGAGTTCTTTGATCAAACTGACCATAAGGAATCCTAGATGTTAATACACTTATTTTTTTATGCAACACAGACAACAAGAAGGAATATAGTTATCATCTAATCCAATTTTTTTTTAAAATAATTGATAATAATACACCTGTTTTTAATGCATATCACAACTAACACCCAGTGACAAGCCTCGGGAATATTGATGGGGATGCAAGAAAAATCAATTAATTCCCATGGGGTATTCACATGTATCTTGAAACCTCGAATGTATTGAGAAACCTCATGATCAGGGGTAATCAGTGTGTTGTATTTCATGACTTTCACCCAACGATCATGGATTTGTTCAACCCATCGTATGAAAAAAGAGTCCATATGTAACTCGTGTCATTTCCGAGTTCATACTTCATTTTTTTCCCAGATAATACATTATAACATCAACATGCTGCGTTAGAATAGTTTCACAGTATCAAATTAATGTATGAGTATAAAAAAAAG
>JBCEWC010022251.1:0-10106 GCA_038996855.1 Solanum aculeatissimum | reverse complement strand
ATATAAACTTAATTGAATTGGGGTATGTTAATGCATTATGTCATTTTCTAGGTTTCTAGGTACTCTAAAGATGACTTCGTCATTCAATATTTTCAAAAAGTCTAACTTGGTAAATAAATTAGGGGTAGAATAAGTTAAAAAAAATTTATCTTGTCTTGGGTTCTCAAAATTGACAAGTAAAAATGAAAATCAAATTAGAGATTTTTTGACATCTAATTGTGAACAGAGGGAGTATTACATAGTACTCTCTTGATTGAAAAAAATAATTAATTTTCTCTTGATTATCTAAATTGACAACTACTTTTAATATACCTGACAATTAAAATAGGATGGGGGGAGTATTAATTTTCCTATATTTTGATGATTTATTAATAGGGATGATTTAGTAATATTACTTTGTAACTTACCGCATTTTAATCTCAGTGTCAAGTAAATAGTGGAAAACTATTGTTGGTCTGATAAAGTATTTTACACATGTTTACCCTTTGTACCAAGTACTCCCTTCATCCATCTTTACTTGTCTACTATACTATTTTGAGATGTCCAATAATATTTGTCCATTTTATGAAACCAAGAGATAATTTTACACTTAGTTCCTAATCTACCCTTATCATTAGTTATAGTTATTTTCCTAATACATTTTTCAAGACACTGCATTTATTATATTCAAAGGATGATTTAATCAAATGACTGCATCATTTAGTATTTTTTAATTCATGTGTAAAGTCCATAAGGGACAATAAAAATGAACGGAGAGCGTATTATTCATTTTCTTTTAAAATTTGTCATTTTATTAATTAAAAAAAATAAAAAAGAAGAAAAGAGAATTTATGTGAATATGTTTAAAGAGGATGCATGGTGGTTGTAATTTGTAAATGAAGGGAGGAAGAGGTTGAGAAGCATTAAAAGGATGGATCACGAAGAGGCCGGCGGTACTATCAGGAAATTAAAGAAGATAATTAATTTTGTAGATAGAAAGCGAGGTGTTTAAATGCATTTCCTATTTCTATTTAATTCAATTCAATACGATTTAATGAAATGCAGCTGCCTCCTACATTAATTTAACACAACCCCCCTTTTTTTCCCTTCTCATATTTTTCAAATTATTTTTATACATTAATTAATATGGATATTGTAAGCATTTCCTTCATTTTTTTTTAATTTTTGGGAGTCAGTTTGATTAATTTCTAAAATAGTTATACGAAAAGTACTATAAATTGTAACTTTTTTTATATTAATATGATAAAAAAATATTTTTAAATAATTAATCAAAATTTATATTATTTAATTTTCAAAATAAAAATTATGACAACTAGAAAGGAACGGAAATAATAAAAATACACGTACTAATTATTACTCGATCTACGAACACATATCATCATGAAAACCTCCCTATTGAATGTCTCCTTTTCCTACTGGACTTTTCTTTTTGTTTTATTTCTTTACTTAATTATTATTCCTCCTTTTTATTTCACTTGGCTTACTAATTTTATTAGTTATGCTTTAATAATTTTAATTTGATTATTACTACTTCATTTGTTCGTTTTTTACTTGTTTTAATTTGATGTGACACCGTTTTTAAGAAATACTCCCTCCGTACATAATTAGATGTCAAAAAATCTCTAATTTGGTTTTTCATTTTTACTTGTCAATTTTGATAATCCAAGATAAGACAAATATTTTTTCCTATTCTACCCCTAATTTATTTACAAAGTTAGATTTTTTTAAAATATTGAACTTTTTGAAAATATTGAATGACTAAGTCATCTTTAGAGTACCTAGAGACCTAGAAAATGACATAATGCATTAACATACCCCAATTCAATTAAGTTTATATGGAAAAAAAATTAATTAAAAAGAATAATCTTATAAAAAAAATTAATTAAAAAAATAGTCCTACAAATTAATAAGGATAAAATGATAATCTTGCTACATTAATCATTGTTTTCTTAATAAATGTGTCATGTCAAAATTTGACATCTAATTGTGAACGGAGGGAGTAATTAATAAAGTAATTTAGTACTTCTTCAGCATCCCCGATTTTTCCTTACATTCACTGTGTTCAACCTCTCACATATCCTCACAAGTAAATTCATATACCTAGCTTCACGCACCTGAAGTATCTTAATTTCAATTCCCTCATCCTTCACATTAATCACTCGATGTCTTGATCTCATGCATGTTGCCCTGATTATATTGTTTCATTTTTAATCATCTTTGTTACTTTCATCTTTTGAACTATTATGTTTTTTACTGTCCAACACTTAATCTCATATGCAAAGTAGGTCTAACCACCTTTGCATAAATTTTACGCTCGAGCTTAGATAACATGCTCTTATCACATAAAACTCCTAAAGTGGGCTCCCACTTTACCTACCCCACTCCAATGCGAAACGGAGGGAATATTTCCAGTATCGATTGAATGAGTTACTAAGAAAAGATTTAAGTTGCATACATATAAATAGTATGTAACATTAAGTTGATCAAGAGTAAATACACTTTTGTTTTGGTGAACGATGACAGCATGTAAAGAAATGAGTATAATGACAACTATATAATATCCACTTTGTTTAAATTTATACCCTACTTTTTTCGTTTTGCTTATTATCTACATACAATTTTTATTAAAAAATAATGCACTTTTGGGGGCAAGGTGCATCCCTACCCCCCACACCTAAGTTGATTTGTTAGCATCATATCATGTTATCGTTGTATATTTCTTATGTTAATCGTATGAGACTTTATATAAGAAATATATGAAAATGGAACATTTTAAAAATCAAATTAATCGATATGTGAACTATTGCATAGAAATAGAATTTACCGTGTGAGCACCCAAAGGATAGCGGCTGCGGTGAATAAAAAATTTATAGTCAAACTGATGAGCTTATTTTGCTTCTTGGTGAAGGAGGAGTAAATTTTGTCAATGAATGTGGTTGGTGAATATGCATAAATAAATAAATAGGTTACGTCCGTACGAACCATGGTCCATGGGATTGGGATTATGGGCTAATCATAATGAGCCATGCATGGTTTTTTAATGTTTCCTCATTAGAAAATGCCTACTCTATATTCAACTCATTTGTTGCTTCCTCCTTTTCTACGTTCCATAATGTTCTAAAATTATGTTATAGGAATAAATTAAACCTTAACTAATACTACTACTAATTAATTAAGTACTTTATTGTTCATTTTTCGATGTTATGTTGGTATTTAGAATATTTGTTCATATTCATTTCACCCTAAATTAAATCACCTCCACTTGAAAAATCAATCTAAATAGTTGCATCGTTTACCTTAACAGATTCAAATACTTAGAAATAGCATATGAATATATAATATATGATAATTCATATTGAATATGTATATAATTCTATATAATCATCAATGCATAATCTATATATACTTGAATAGATAAAGTTACCAATAAATCAAAAAGATTCCTCTCAAGCAATGTGAAAAGTGTAGGAGAATTGAAATGGAGGGGGAGATTGGATTATTTGAGAGAGAATACCAATAATTTGGTTAACTAGAGTTGTGTTTGGACAGAGTTTTTACAGTAATATTTAAATTTAAATATATTTTTATAAAAAATTTAATATATTTTTTTAACATGAAATATAATTTAAATGAGGTTATGTTATGAAAATAAATAGTTTAGGATTTTTAAAAACAAAATAAATGAAAAAAAAGTGAAAGTTAAACAAATAAAAATAAGATTTTAGATGTTTTTCAAATTCCAAATACAAACTTTAAATTGTATTTATAATTTTCATGGATAAATATTTCTTTATACTGACAATCTATAAACTTTTTATATCATCATGTTAAGTTATAGAAATAACATGTAACAAATCATAGCAAGTGTAATAATTGGGTGCAAATATTCTTTTTGTACTAGTTGTTCACTGTTAATTTGACACAAAAAATTTAAAAAAAATGATATGATTAATTTTATCAAATTACCTTTCTTAAATATAAATCATCTAAATATTAAAATATAAATACTTTAATAACACGAATAAATAAATATAAACTAATAAATTATTCATCCATTTTATAAATTAAAAAATTATTATTAAATATCTTAAATAATATAGTGGACAAATAAAAATGGACATACAAGTACTAGATATATAAAAACAAGGGAAAATGGGCAAAAATGTCCTTAAACTATATGATAGGAATAAAAATGTCTTTCACTTATAGTTTGGTCCAAAAATGTCTTTACTGTCAATACTTTGGTCTAAAAATACTCCTATTATAATTTAATAGGTCAAAATGCCCTTTTTTTAAATAAATTTATTATTTATTTTATTTCTGATCACATTATTTTTCTAATAATATCTTTTTAATTGGCAAATATTTATCCTACATCAATTCGAGAAAAAAGCAAAAAACAAAATTACTTTATTATAATTACTATTTTTATCGTTATCTAAATAAAAATTAATGTTGAGTTTACTATAATCTTATATTTATGATATATTATTTGTTATAGGGGTACGATATTCTATTTTAATTGATAAATGAGATTAAGAAAAAAAATTATTTTCTTGCATTTTTATTAGTTAATGTGATTTTGAAAAAAACAAAACAAGAAAAGAATTCTTTAAAAATAATTTTTTTAGTAGGATCACAATATGTTTAAAAATAAAATAATATATACATAAAAAGGCATTTCTGGCCCATTTGGTAACAATAGGGGCATTTTTGGACAAAAATATCAATAACAAGGACATTTGTAGACCAAAGTATAAATCAAAGACATTTTTATTCCTTTCATATAGTTTAAGGATATTTTTAACATTTTTCCCTAAAAACAATTAAAGTGATGAGACAAAAACCATGGGGGTGGGGGTGGGGGTGGATGGTGTGGTTGGGGTTCTTACGTATTGATGACTTATTAAAATGTTGGTTGTTTAAAAATGGTTGAGGGCCGTTGTGAGCTATTAAAAGCACATACATACTAACTACATAAAGATTATGTGTAGTTTCAATGGATGTGAAATTGTTATCTCCCCATATTTCACTTTTACTTGTTCAATATTTTATAAATATTATTTTATTCATTTAATTTTACTTCTTACTAACTTAAAAATAAATTAAAATATTTTTTTTTTATTTTTATTTGTTCACTTTTAACATATCAAAAAAAGATAATTATATTTTTATATTTTATCTTTATCATTAATTACTTATTTTTCAAGATCTATACTAAATGTCAATTAATAGAGCTAATGTGATAAAATAGTCATGTCAACTGCTCCCTCTAGTCCATGCTTCATCCATTCCTTTTAATTGTCATTTGCATTTTTCGAGAATTAATTTGACTAAATTTAAAATTAATAATTTTATATTTAAATTATAATTTTTTAAATCAATAAGATGAAAAATGAACCTTAAAATGTTAATCAAAATTCATATTATTTGACCTTCAAAAATAAAAAATATGACAACTAAAAAGGAAAGGAGCAAGTATTAACTAAATGTGAGACAATACACTATCATTAAGAAAAAAATTTAGGATATAAATTGAAAATCACTTTCCATTTTTGCTTTTTTATTATTCTGAAATTATTCTTGAAAATAAAAATATTTCAAAGTAAAAGAAAATTATAAATACGAGCAAACCATTATCTTAAACTTATCACCTAAAAAACAATATCAAGTTCAAATATGAAAAATAAAAATGAACAAAGGAAGTACTTGTCATTTTTATTTATCGAAAAAATAACTTTTTTTAATCATTAACATGAAAAAATATATGACAATTTATCTCATAAATTTCATTACTTATAGGACTTTAAATAGATGCATAAAAGCAGTTGAGTAGTTGACATTCTATAACTACTCCCTTTGTTCGTTTTTACTTGTCACTATTTTGCTTTTTGAAGTCAACTTGATTAAATTTCAAAACTAAATTGAAATAGCTAAATTTAATATTTGAAATCTAAAATTTAAATGGTTGAAAAATATACGAAAAATGCTATAAATGGTCAAAGTTCATATAGTTTGACCTTGATAAGTGAAATAGTGACGAGTAAAAATGAACGGATGGAGTATTAAACTACTTTCTCCCGTCCACTTTTACTTATTATTTATTTCTAAAATAGTCTCACGATTTCAAAACAAGTCGTAATGGGCATCCACGCTAACTCTCCGATGAAAAAATCATAACTACAATTCAACTAAACAACTATCAAGAGTATAAGCATTTAAAGATATGAAAACAAGTTTAAATATAAGTTTAGTTTTCATAAACTGAAACGAAAAAAATTAAAAATATGAAAACAACCGTTCCTAGAAACTGAAAATTATTGTACCAACATTCCAAGTATCTAACATAAGGGGATGCAACCCCAAAAAATCATAACAATAATTGTCTAAAACGTCAGAGTTAAAAAATAATTGGATTAAGAAAATAGATGAATCCATTGGTAAGCCTGAACAAGCTGCTCACCCTTGAATTTGATAGTTTATTACTCTCCTAATTGAGATTTGTCAACAAGATGCCCTGTACTCAATAAAAAAAAATAGATGCAGTATCAGCACACATAACAACAGTATATTTATAGGATCACATGGCTATTTCAATAAGTAAAATATAAACAAGCAACCACAATACAGTATACCACATATATACTAAAAGAATATTAGGTTAACTGTTCATGCTCCACATATATCAATTTTTCAATATCAACCTCTATTGCAACATAGTATTTATGTCCCAAGCTTTTATTTCGCCACACATTCTCAAATCATGACATTTTAAAATCAACCTTTTGCTCCAAGATTAATTCTGAGAGTTTTACCCACCAGAGTTCGATTTCATAAAGTTGTATAGGTTGCTTTTTGTCTTGGCTATCAACTCAAAAAGATCAAACTCATGAATCAATTCCTAATTCTTTACCGGATTGCCCTAGATCTCACTTGACTCAGACTTCATCCAAGTGTGCCCTAGCCTCAAAATATTCAAGTTACTACTCGAGAGTTTTTTGGCTTAATTTCTTTCTCCATTGACATGCATAATGATGGGGGGAAATCGTCACAAATAGATTTTCATTTTTACTTTGTTATTTTTTATATATCAAGAAAAGACAATTAGTTTTTTATTTCTTACTCTTAACATTAAACACGATTCTCAATGTCACGCGCTGGGCGAGAGGGTACCCTTGGCGTAGTCGGCACTTGAAGAACCATTATTGATTCCCCAAGAGAACTCAAGAAAAGCTATCAATTTAATAAATAAATCTCTTTCGACAATAGTTTCCAATGAACAATAATTGAAAAATAAACATCAATCGACTACCTTTACTCAATATCTATGAAGCCTCTATCCAATCTAGAAGGTGCCAAGACAAGTCTGGGGCTACCTCAAAATGAAATACTTAGCTAATGAAGTAAATAAAATGACTCCTCCAAAATCAAAGAACGCTCACTACAATCCAGAAGGAAGAAATAGGACTTCAATGATGTGTTTGCTGAATGTCTCTATCATTGTATCTGCATCATTAAACAACGCAGGACCAAATGAACGTCAGTACGTGGAATGTATTAGTATATAAAATAACAAAAAGGAAAGAACACAATCATAGATACTCAACTTAAGGAACTCAAGTCAATCATCAACTCAACTCAAGAGATTCAACTCAATCATCAGAGTGCTATCAAGATCTAATTGGGAGTTTCTTTAACTGACAATCATCACCTATGAGTCGATGATGATACAATAAAGTAATATCCGTTACCACATCCATCCATACCTTGTTAGGGTAAAAGACATCCCTTCAGTGGATCCACAATCAATAACATCAAGTCCTCTTTTTGGGATAATAGAAAAACATTCAATTTTAGGGTTTAATCCTTTCCTACGCTGGCCACGTAGTTATTGAGTTTGAGTTGTTATTAAATTTATTTTAACTTTCTAAAATAAAAAAATATTTTAAATTAATTATTTTTAATAATCATGATAACTAAAATAGACCGGAGCAAACAGATTCCAACTACAAGAAAGAAACGGATTACTTTAATAAATCTGCTACATCAAATATTAAATTCCTCATACACCTAACAACTAATTAGAAATGACTTTGCACGATTATTTATATGGAAATAATTTTTTTTTAGCTAACTCATGATTAAAACTTTTTATGATATTTTTTTCCTTTTTCAATGGTTGAATCCATTGAAGAGATTTTAAAATTTCTATTCACTCCATTTACTTTTACTTGTTTATTTTAGTAGATTTATATGCCTTTTAAGAAATATTTTTTCTAATTCATATTAAGTAAATTATTGAGACTGTTTTCATAATTCAAGAGAATTGTTAAAGACTTTTTTCATATTTATTTTTAAATTAATGAGGTTTTAAATTACTTTATATTTTCTAGGAAAAAATAATCAGAAAGGTAATAGTGAAAAGTAACATTTAATTTATATCCTTAAATCTTTTTATTAAAAAGTGTATTATACCTCAATAATTCACTTAATACTTCCTTCGTCCAATAATAGTTGATCACTATTGACTTGACATAGAGATTAAGAAATAGTAACTGACAGGGATAATTTTACTAAATCATCCTTTGAATATAACAAATATAATGTTTTAAAAAACATAATTAAAAAATAACTATAATTAATGATAAGGATAAATTAAGAACTAAGTGTAAAATTAATTCTTGACTTCAGAAAGTGAATAAATATTATTGGACATCTATTTTTGATAGAATAAACAAATAAAAATGGACGAAGTGAGTATGAAATAGAGGGAGAAATGATTACTATGAGTATGTTATTACAACATTCATATAATTAAAGTGTAATTTTAGATTTTAGGAACGTGTTAACGAATAAATAACTAATTTTGACAGTAAAAAAAAATCTTTTTATGAAATGTTAAAAATAATTTATAAAAATAAAATAATTTTTTTTTTAAAATATTGAACATGTAAAATCGAAGCTATTTGAGTGAGTCATTTAAGAAAGTTGGAGTTATGAGTTATAATGATAAACTCCTATGAATATTTTACTATAATATCCATATAATTAATGTACCGTCTTAAACTTTTTAAATGATTGAAGAATAAATAATTAATATTAAGAAAAATAATAATTATTTTTTTATGAAATATTAATATTTATTTTTAAAATACTGAACAATAAAACTGAAACTATTTGAGTGAGGCATTTAAGAAAGTTGGAGTTATGAGTTATCATGACCAACCCCCTATTTAAAGTTTCTTTAGCTATAATTTCAACGCCCTTCTTCTCCTTTCAACTCAACTGTATACGGACTCTTCTTATTTAATGACTATTCCAGAGAAAATGATAAAAATAATTTATTTTTAAAAAAAAAAATGTTAGTAGGTTTAAAATAGTCATTTAAAAATCAATTTGAACCATTTTAATTTTTAAAATTTGTTAAAAATGAGCATTTTTTATATTTAACTGCCATAAAGAAATGTTAATTTTTTATAAATTTAAAGGATCCAATTAATACTCCCTTAAGTGATTTTTTTTTTGTTCAAATTGGGGGCAGGGAAGAGGAAGTGGAAGGGGGATTACAATGTAGGGAATCGAACTCTCACCAATAAGGTGAAAATTTAGGTAGTCAATCAACTGAGCTACTAAGATTCCCCCCTTAAGTAATTAGTATTTTGGACTTGTCATAGAAAATAAGTAGGGTTTATATAAATCACCTAGTGTAAAGAGTTAATTACCATTTTTTCCTATTTTTTTTTCAATTTACAAAAATCCCCTTAAAAAACATGGCAATCTAGATACATCAATTCAATTTCGGATACAAAAATTAGAATTTTTAAGTATCAGCAAATAATATTTAAAGCATGATACATTAAATATAGAATTAATTCAAGAATCAAAATTAATGTATCGAATGAAAATAAGAAATTTTTGGAAATTGATAGAAATAATAAAAAATATGATGACTAAAAGAGTGTAAAATTAGGTAATTATAAGGATGATTTTTTTAAAGGGAAATGTTATTTGGCCACAAAATTTTGGCCTAAAAATTGGCCACAAATTTAAAAAGTCTATAATACCCTTCTCTTTAAATTTTGCATATGTTTTTTCACTACTTCTTC
>JBCEWC010022250.1:0-10107 GCA_038996855.1 Solanum aculeatissimum | reverse complement strand
GAAAGCCTAAAAGGGGCATAGGATCTAATTAAATTACAAATTAACCATTAATGAAATAGACTAATTAACTGAAACAGGGTCTCACAGAAGGGCTACAGTGCCCGTCAACTGGTACACGGTCCGTGTATTGGATCGTGAGGCAACACTTGATCTCGTCTTTGGCTTGAACTCTCAAGGGACATTCTGGATCACTTCATGAGGGGTCTCACGGACCGTGTAGCTGCACACAGATCTTGTACTGGTCCGTGGAGCATCACTTGGTCCGGAGTCCATCCTCGAACCCTTGCCAAGTTTCTGCCCTCTTCACGGGACCCCTCACGAGCCATGAAGTGCCTCACGGACCGTGGGACTTGCCTTGGTCCTTGGCTGGAGTCCTGGCCTCCACGATCTTACTAGAACATCACACGAGCACCCCCAGGACTGTTGACCATCACACGATTCGTGGTCTATCCCTTAGCTCATTTCCAGAACCTTGTTTCCAGCGTCCTTCCAATTACGGGCAGTCTCACTGTTTTGGCCATAATTTTCTCATACAAACTATGAATTGAGTGAAACCAGCTGCGTTGCGAAGATAACTCAAATAGATTCAATTTAATAATTAAAATCCCAGATTTTAACTCATACGAAAAGGTATGATATTTCAAACTACACTGCTCAAATAGCTTCACAATCTCACCAAAAGGTCCATTTTGAATCCGGCCACTTAAATTCAACCCATGGCTACCAAATTTAACCACGACCATTTTAACACTATCCTTGACCAACCATTCCAAAGTTCAAAAAATTTTGGGTCATTACAAAGAACCTTGGGACTTAAAGTTAGTTATGAATGGAATAAGAGGATGTAGTTAGGCATAGATTTGAACAGGAGTTGTAAGCTTAAATTGATGGAGCATAGTTCCATGAAAAGGAGCGTAGCTGAGATGAGGTGTTGAGATTTAAAGTATCCATAGAGTTTTGTATATCACAATGGTCCCATCCTCGATTTTAGTTGATGACTTCTTTCTTGAGTTTGAATAATTATTTTTCAAGATGAGTGAATGATTCAAATTGATTGAGTTTTGATGTTTCATTCATTCCTGATGATGAGAATGTATATGGTAATATCTCTACTCTTGATCTAAACTGAATTGTCCATCCTGAGTCTAATTTACAATTATCTAGATTGGTTGATAGGTATGATGGTGATTGGTTGAATATGATTCGATGATTAGGTAGAGTCTTGATTGTTTGATTTATGCTATGAGTCTACCCTTAGTTACCATCATTCGAGGATGAATGATCCTAAACAAGAGATAATGTTACACCCAGTAAAATTATCAAAATGCCCCTAGAAGAGATATGCTCACATAATGTGTCTTCCTAAACATTTTTGGTAAATTCGAGGTCGCAAATTTGAGGTCGCAAATTCGAGGTCGCAAATGCGACCAACACGAAATATTGTGTGGAAAAATTATTTTGGTTGATTTTTAAAGTAACTGGATCAACATATAATTTTTTGAAGCAAAAATGTAATTCCAGAAAAAGTGGGTGAAATGTCCACATCGCATACTTGTCGAGGATTTACACTTACTGGTGATTTCAATATTTTCTATGGGATTAGAAATATGATCAAAAATATTTTGGTGAAAATTGCCCATGGAGTGCCCAAGTCCGCATCGTAGTGCAAATTTTTAGTTTCTTTGAAGGGGCATTCCAAACTTTTCCCTATCCCTGCTAAACTTAACCCATGACCAATAGGTTATTATAAGTGTAAAAAGGGTCTTTAAACCTTCTAACAAAAAATTAGGGCTAAGAAGAGGAAAGGAGAAGCTAGGAATTGGAACAATTGGAGTCGAAACCTATACAAATCAATTGTTAAACTTCATCCCAGGTATGTAAGGCTAACCTAAGGCATGAAATTGTTCTTCCATGTGCTCCTTGATTTATTTAGATTTATAGATGAAAGTAATGAGTCTCTATGCATGTTTTCTTGAACGTTTCTTGCAAATTATATATATCCTATATATTTTCATATGGTGATGATCATCATAAACTTGATTTGCTAATATTTTTAAATGTGTTATTTCATAAAACCCTAGTGATTTTTAAATAAGAGATTGCATGAATAAACATCGATATTGAGTCTAGAGCCTTGATTTGAGAATGTTTATTGTGATTGTGATGTGAGCATGATGATAGGTTGATAGAACTTAATGGTCCTGTGAGCCTTCATAATTAAACCCTAAAATTGGTCTAAATTGAAAGTCCTCCTACGTGATTGTCTAATTCATTCTTGAAAGGCCAATGTGATTGATAAGAGTCCTTATGAGACTCATTCATTGGATTGATTGAGATTTGATTATTTTATGAGCATTGAGTCTTTGGAGGAGTATCAAGCACCGAATTAAGAGTAAGTCTAGTGCAAACTCATAAACTACGTCGCCAAACATAGGAGAGGATTTAAATCATTAAGTCGGATGTTTTCTCTTGATAGGTCCCTAAAAGAATAGAGGGCTCATTTCATTAGTCTGATCCTTTAGGGGATCGATTTGCCCTTACCCATAAAAGGTATTGCACAGTTACATCTACGGGATTGTTGTACGATCACTGGCTTATAAGTGATTATTTTCGGATAAGAAAAACTCCCATAAAAGTTCTATATTGATAGTACTCTGATTGGATTGGATTGATTGGAATGATTGCATGGTCTATTATTGGTCATTATCTAGTTTATACTCTTTCTTTAGACTTATGACATTATGATTGAGTATTTCTGGGTTGATTATTGTTCTACCTATGTCTGTTTCATTCAACCATTTTACATATTTGTACATTCCATATACTGACATCCATTTGTAATATATCATTTTATGATGTAGATACAGGTATTAGAGATCATCAATAGGTGCTTTGTTAAGATTCTACTTGCATTCAGCCGATCGGTGAGACCTCCTTATTTTTTGAGGATTTCTATATTGGTATCATCTAGCTACTAGAGTTTAGATTTTTTTTATTTGATCTAAGGTAGTCATGAACCTGACATTGACATTATCTAGATAGTAAAGTTAGAGGCTTCATAGACTAGACATTGATGAGTTGATGTTGAGATCTTTATCTCTTTGCCGATTTCCTTTAAAACTGTTTTTATGTCAGAGAATTAAAGTTTGATTGTTGGCCTAGGGCCTCTATATATTGAGAGTGACCATGTTTTTCCATCTTTAGTCTTTTGTTGATATTTTAAACTATGATTGCATTAATGTGATGAGGCCAAGTTGTTTTCTTGGGGACTAGCAATAGTCTTTGAGTGTCGGTCACGTCTAGGGTACCCTACTTGGGCGTGATAGAAAAAGAATGTAATAACGACAAATTCTAGAATGTAATATATATCACTTTTCAATCCACTTTTACCACGGGCAGGTGGCAAGGTTCGGGTACTGTGATAATCCTTGACCACGGGCAGGTGGCAAGGTTGCATTCATACATCTTCTATGCAACGCATTATTGACTACATATCCTATTTTTATCTTAACTCATATATATGTAGGTATATTGTTTACTAACCTTCTTGATGTTGGTGATAGAATTTGTCATTAGTACATTCTTTTTCTATCACGCCCAAGTAGGGTAATACGTACCCTTGACCCGAGTAGGGTACTCTTTGTCGATTACTCTTGCTTCTTGCCCTAGTCAAGGGATTTGTATAAGTATAACCCTTGCCTCCTGCCCAGGTCAAGGGGTTGTGTAAGAATTACCCATTCCTCCTGCATGGGTCAAGGGGTTGTGTAAGTATTACCCTTGCCTCCTACCTTGGTCAAGGAGTTGTACAGTACAATATGGAGTGAATGCATGATAATGGTATAATTCAAAACATAAACTAACATTATGATAATAATACTATTAAGTAAATATCATAGAATCAAGTAAGATAATAACAAGTGTAGTAAATGATACTACGAAACTATCCTCAAGCCTCAACCCTCATAGTCATATCGATAGTCTAGTTTTCTGACAATACCGGACCTCACTCGTCCCAATATACACATAGAAATGAAAGTACCTCAAGACATCATAAACATTGTATAAGGGTGTCCTTAGTATCACCATGACTTAAGTGGTACGGATGCAATATGGAGTAGGCGCACGCAAATAATACATGTCAAGATATATACAATAACAGCATGATAAGATTGGTAATAAATATGCTTCATATAATCATGGAAAGTAATGTCAAGTACTTCAACTAATTCCCCAAACTATCAACATGTCTCAGATCAATATAATTATATCAATAATCAAGTGTACCACAATACCATACCTCACTCATCCCAAATATACAAGCATACCAACAATACCGGACCTTACTCGTCGTGAAACATACACATAACCCTCAAAAATATCTCATAAGCCATCAAATTACCATATGTTACCCCGATAGCATGATAAGTCTCATATTATCTCATTAATATCCCAAATTATCTCAATTCACAAGATCTCATCTCAATTTATCAATAAGATTATAATTTACTCAATTTTTTGCATAACCGAGATCACACTCCTATAACAATCCTAACATCTCAACCCTTTTATTTATGAATCAATCTAGTTCGTGCAATTACCACATAAACATGATCAATATCTCAAATCTAGTCCCAAAAAGGATAGTTAAACCTACCTTAATGTCAAAATCGCACTCGAAAAAGCTTTTAATCAACTCAATCCTCAAAACGATCACCTAATCGATCAACAATAGATACTATGCATCAAAAGATTAATTTTGATACCCCTATTGGCACAACATAGGCTTAGAGGAAATATGGTAAAATTTAGTGCTAAAATTCAAAGTTCTTGAATCAGAAAATGGATTTTAAAATCAAGTTCTACACCAAAAATAGAGTCGTAGTTGAAAATCTTACTAAAATCCAATTTAAAACGAATGAGAAATACACATTTAGTATTTGAAAATATAGTCTAAAAATCCCTAATTTGGACATTCAAAGTCATGAAATTTAAGACAAAATCAAGATAAAACTTATAACAACAACAACAACATACCCAGTGGAATCCCACAAGTTCAGTTAGGGCAGGGTAAAATGTATGTAGACCATACCACTACCTCATAGAGATAGAGATGTTATTTTTGAAAGACCCAATTAAGACAAAACTTATGAAAAATAATTAAAATAGTTTTAGAATCACTTACTCAAAACAATTCATCAAAATATTTCTTCCAAAATCACCTCAAAAGATTGAAATGGTGGTTTTTGGATTTAATGAAGTGCAAGTGACCAACATACTCTGTGAATGCGGGTGTGGTCCCATGAACGCAGATAAGGTTGACAAAATGACCTCCGCAAATGCGGAGACCAACACGCGAACGCAGAGAAGAAACAAGAGAGGGCCACACACATATGTACTCCCCAATTATGGAGCCCATCCTGCGAACATGGAGAAGAAAAAATCCCTGACACCTCCACGATCATGGAGCTTTCGCCACGAACGTGGAGAAGAGTGTGTCTGCACTAGTCCAGCAAAGCCTAGTCTAATTTCCAACTCGAAAGGGACTCTTGAAACACATTCAAAATCAAAATGTCAACAACCAAGTGTGTATCCATTCCAAAAACAATGATACAGACTCAACAGAATCATCAAAAATTGATTTCAAGGCCTCCACGCCACAATTACCAATGCAACTCAATGAAACTAGTTTAAAACTCAAAATACTAAAATTTTCATTGGCAACTCCAAAAATATTATGAGACCATTTCTAGCATTAATTTTACTATTTGAAACTACTAGAATAGTCTAAATTTTGATCTGATCTTCCAAACATCGAATGTTGACCAAAGTCAAACTTTGGTTTTAGAAATAATTAAAAACACAACTTTAGGCCTAAAAAATCATTTTAACTATGAATTAAGTTATATAACTTCTCATAGACCATTTTCTATGTTCCGGAGCTAATGAAATTGACGAATCTCCATTTTGAAGCCCAAAACTTAGAATGATGTAAAAACTCACTTTTTTAACAATTTAAGCATCCAAAAATATCAAAACTCATACTTTCCATTTTTAAGACTTAGGATTTTGTTTAAACAATGCAAATAGTTCACAATAGGCCCAAGGTAACTTACGAAAGGGATAAAATAGTAATTTTTATAGATAAACTAAAAAATGACCAATAGGTCATTACATCATTCACCACTAAAAATAATGTTTGACCTCGAACATAAAGAAAAGAGAAATACCTGAAGCCTCAAAAAGGCTAGGATATCTAGCCCACATGTCAAACTCCAACTCCCAAGTAGCCTCAACAATAGAATGGTGTCACCACTGAACCTTCATAGAAGTCATATCTTAGGATCTCAATCTCTAGACCTATCTGTCCAATATTGCTATAGGCTCCTCCTCAAAAGACAAATTTGGGTCCAGCTCAAGAAAATCATAGGATATCACATGGGACTCATTAGAAATGTACCAGTGGAGCATAGAAACATGAACTATAGGATGTACTGATGATAATCTTAGTAGTAATGTTAACTCATAGACAACCTCACAACTCTCCTTAGAAGCTCAAATTGACCAATGAATCTGGGATTGAGCTTGCCCCTCTTCCCGAATCTCATCACACCCTTCATAGGTGAAACTTTCAACATATCACAATCACTAACATAGAACTCAAGAGGCCTAGTACTCTGATCAGCATAACTCTTCTAGAGACTCTGAGATGTCAATAGTCTACTCTGAATCAAATGAACCCGATCCATGGAATCTCTAAGTTGATCCACACTCAACACATATGTTGAACCTGAGTCAAACTATCTAATGTATGATCTACACCTCCATCCATACAAGGACTCAAATGGTACCATCTGGATGCTGGAATGGTAAATGTTGTTATATACGAATTCTACCAATGATAGGTGTTAGTCCCATTGGGCCCCAAAATCTATCACACAGGAACGCAACATTTCCTTCAACACTTGAATGGTGTGCTTAGACTGTGTATCAATCTTGGGATGGAAAGTTAAACTCAATCCCACTAAGAACCCAATCCACACTATAGAGCCTGCCAAAAATGGGAGGTGAACACTGATACCCTATCTGACACTATAGACACAACACACCATGCAATCTGACAATATCCCAAATGTACAACCTAGCAAACTACACTATATTATAGCTATTCTTCACTGGTAAAAAGTGAGCCAACTTGGTCAAACGATCAACGACCACTCAAATTGAGTCAAACTTGCCCACGGCCATGGGCAAACCTGTAACAAAATCCATATTCATTCTCACCCACTTCCACTAGGGAATGGGCATCTTTTGCATCGATCCATTGTGCCTTTGGTGCTTCTACTTGACTTGTTAGAAATTTAAATATTTTTCTAGGAACTCAACTATGTCCCTATTCATCTTGAACCACCAATAATGTTGCTTTAGATCATGGTACATCTTTGCCACATGAGGATGGATGGGATATCTAGCACAATGGGCATCCTCTAATATCAATCTCACCGATCCCTAACCTAAGGCAAACAAACTCGACCATTAATTCTCAAAATATCCTAAAAATCAATAATAGTCACCTTGGCTTCACCTCTCAATACTTTGTCACTAATCATGTACTAGTTGGGATCCTCAAACTGATGAGAACATATCAGATCAAGCAAGGAAAATCTAGTCTTAACAAAGGCCATATTACTCTAGGGAAGATATTCAAATGAACCATCTGTCTAGAAAGCAATTGAACCTCCAAAGCTAGGGGCCTCTCTTCAGCCTTCAATAATGTCAAACTCCTCATACCGATAGCCTTCTGGCTCAAAGCATCTGCTACAAAATTAGCCTTCACATAGTGGTACATAATAGAGATATCATAGTCCTTAAGCAACTCCAACCACTTATGTTGTCTCATATTCAAATTAGCCCGAGAAAAGATGTATTTGAGACTCTGCTGACAAATAAAGATCTCATAATTTACCCCATAAAGATAGTGACACCATAATTTCAACACAAATACCATTGCAACAAACTCTAAGTCATGGGTAGGGTAGTTCCTCTCATGCACCTTCAAATTTATAGAAGCATAGGCTATTACCTTCCCCCTTTGTATCAATATACCACCCAAACCCACACTAGAAGTGTCACAATATACAATAATTTGCACTTTCTCCTCAGGAAAAGTAAGAATAGGTGCTGAAGTCAATAGATCCTTGAGCTTTTGAAAGCTCGCCACACACTCCTCAAACCAATAAAATCCCATATTCTCCTGAGTCAGTCTAGTCGACGGGGCTTTTATAAAACAGAATACCTAAATAAAATGTCGATAACACCTTGTCAACCCAATGAAACTATGAATCTCAAGTACAGAGTCAATTTTGTCCACTCACAAATAGTTGCCACCTTGGCCAATTCAACCATAACACCCTCTTTTGACACTACACGCCAAATGAATGCAACAAACATAAGCCAAAACTCACACTCTGAGAACATGGCATACAACTTCTCTTCCCTCAATCTCTGAAGCACAGTACTCAAATGTTGAACATGGTCAAACACACTCTTGGTGTAAACCAAAATATCATCAATAAACACGACCACAATTATGTCCAAGTAGAGCACTAACGCTCGGTTATTCAATCCCATAAAGAAATTCGAGGAATTAGTCAACCTGAATGATATCACCATGAACTTATAATGCCCAATGTCACACCGAAGTCATCTATATCCAACAATATCAAGTTAGTGATAGTATCCCTCCCTATAAAAGTCATAAAACTACCTCGATACTATTGATCCACCACTAATGATTCACCTACCGTGGTGGAAATACAAATAGATTGATATGTGGTTCATATATAATATCAATATCCAAAGCAAAATAAGCGGACACATATGAATAAGTAGATCCTGGATCAAATAAAGTTGAAGTTGTACGGTGGTATACTAGAACCATACCTATGACAACTTAATCAGAGGCCTCTACCTTAGCTCTATTCAGAACAACATAGCAAACTCTATGGTTATCACTAGCTTATGGGCCTCTACGAGCTCCACCTCTAAATGTTCCATGTCCTCCTCTGGTACCACCCCTCATGCCCTAAAAGGCCTCTCGAGTTGTTGGTGTTGGTGTTGGAGATGGAGCTAGATGAGTTAGATGAAACCTTAAATCCTGAGCGGGAGGGATATGTTGAGGGCAATGATCGTCCATCTATCCAATCTCATCATAAATATAACATGGTCTTAGCTCCCACCTCTTAGATAGTTATCTTAAAAAGTCACCACACCTGGGTTTGTCAAAATTCTCATGTGTTGTAAAGGTTGCATGGACTACATGGTGTCACGACCCGGATAGGGGGCCTAGATGTGACATGGTGAAAGAGAACCTGAAAGTCCTTGATCAAGCCATCATAGCATCATTACACTCATCATTGGTTCTGAAGCGCTAAAAAATAAACATATAACATATAAATTCTAGGGAATTAGGGACTTGGGACTCAAACTATGGGGACATTTTCGGGAATGGGATAAACATGAGTTCACGTAACACAAATCAATAATCTCTAAGGGAACGGGAAATGGGAATTAACCTATGGGGGCACACCGAGATTATGGGACTTATCACATAAGCACATAGTCATTCAAATCGCCAACATTCATATAATAAGAATAATAAATGACAATCCTCATAATTAAGACTAATAAACAAAGCTTCCATAACATAACATTCAACATTCAAGTCGGAGTACAAGAGTTTAGAGTTTTTCCATAAGCCTCTACATAGATGAAATGGGGCCTCGATATAGTTAAAGATCACCCTCAATACATAAATGAAATAAGCAACATAATAAAACTAAGTGGATGGAAAATGGCTATTGTCCTTGAACAAAAGGGCTCACCACTAGTGCAAATCTTCAAGAGTGATCACACGTCGTTTGGTGGAATATGGAAGTCGTTGCCGGCACCTACATGGATAGAACATGTAGATAGAAATATGGGTTAGCATAATTAAGCACTAAGTATGCGGGAATGCAAATGCATATGCACGTGAGCCTATGACAACCTACATGACAAGGGCACATATATAGAAATGAATACAAGAAAGAATAATATATCAATATGCCA
>JBCEWC010022249.1:0-10107 GCA_038996855.1 Solanum aculeatissimum | reverse complement strand
TGCCAACCTGTGGCCATCCATATCATATACATATATATAGTCAGTTGGGCATATAAGCCCCATACCTCCGATTATAGATCGAAGTCCATGCATAACATGAAATGTATGATATGAATGCACATCGTAGGCCATAACATAAATTCAGCCAATGGTTAAACTAGAGTAGCATGTGGCTCTTGTAGCTCCTCAATGGATGCGTCCTTGGAGATAGACATGTTTTCTCTATTGAATACGGGCCTTTGATGACTAGTGACCAATATGATCTCTTTGTTAAGTTCTTGAATTTGAAAACCCCAATCTTCAAGGGTACTGAATCTGAGGATGCTTATGATTTTCTTGTTGATTGTCATGAGCTACTTCATAAGATAGATATAATAAATCGATTTGATGTTGAGTTTGTGACATACTAGATCCAAGGAGATGCTAAAATATGGTAGAGGTCATGAGAGAAAGTCTACTAGGGACAGAGGTCAGGAAGCTGGTCCAGTTAGGGAAAGAACATTTACCTTTCCACTGACCGATGAGATAATTAAAAAGGATGTAGAGGTACCTAGCTATGGAGAGGTCTTAATTCTAGGAGGCGTAGTGCCCAAGGTCATGGTGGTCACCAGTTTGGTTAGGGTGTCAAACAAGTTTGAACTACTCGAGCACAAATCGATAGGGGCAATAGTCAGATGGGTGACAAAGCACATTGCTATGCTTTCCTTAGGATGCCAGAGGTAGAGGTATCTGATGTTGTTATCACAAGAATTCTTTTGGTGTTTGATCGCATGACTTTTTATATTATTTGATCTTGGATATAATTTTCCATATGTTTCTTCTACTTTTACTGATGGACTTAATTTGCATTGTGACCTACTTGACATGCCTATTTGTATTTCTACTCTTGTTGGTGAGTTTGTGATAGATTGAAAAGTTTAGAGGGCCATAGGGTGGTAGATCTAAACTAGGCTCATGATTTTGAAAGAACAGACATATGAGATTTATAGAATTTGAACTTAGCAGGTAAGGAGGTAAAATGGATAAGATAGATACTGCTTAACTTATGGAAGAGAATCTAATGATAGACTATACTTAGGTATACCACGAGATAAAGGTTGATTTCTTATCATGAAATCTAGTGGTTTAACATTTCTTGACTTTATATAATAGTTTAGAGTTAGTATAGTATGCAAAGAGTATGTATGTACATTTTTAGCACTAGATCCTAAGCTTGAACTTTAGGTGAGCATTATGAAAAGAGGGATAACCTGACGAGAGTGATACTAGTAGTTAGAGATTTTCTCTAGTAGGCTTGACATAGCATAAATTAGAAATTAAGATGTTGACTTGAAAGAAATATGATTTTTTGAGTACGGTCAATGTAGTCCTTAGATGAAAATAGTGAGTTGAGGCTAAATCATTTAATAAGGAAAAGGCCTAAGATGTATATCAAAGAAAGTATATAATTGTGTGAGACTTTAAGTTTATGATTTCTTATGGGTATCTAGATAGTATATGTGAGTTGTCAATGTAGAGTAGACTGATGTAACCATTCTTTATTACCCTTAAGAGTTAAGTCAAAAGGGGTTAAGCATTGATTAGAAAAATGTTAGTGATGCATCTTTGATACGACTAATAGGTAGGTGGTGAAATGTATCTCAAAGATTTTAAATGAGGATTGGTGATTTCATAATAAGCTCCAAGGGAGTGGATCAATATTGAAATGATAAGCATATGGATAAATAAAGTCCTAACGAGTAACCTGGGGGAAGGGAATGGAGAATTTTAGTAGGAAAGTGCATATAAAAAATTGGGTTAATTCTTTGGATTCTATTAGTATAACTGGATTTAAAGTATCATGTCGATGATAAGGTTGTCTTCAAGATGATGGCAATGGCTACTGAGTATAATGATAATAAGAATTCGTGATGGATTATAATCAGGATGCAATCATATTATAATAAATTTTTATTAAATGAATTTGGTATGGTAATAATGACTTGTGGATCTTTAAAGTTATGAATTATTTTTATTTGATGAGTAACAAGATCGTATGACAATATGTAAAATGTATTTGGACACTATTCAAATATAATTAAAAAGAGTTGCAGTTAAAAATAAATAAAATTGGTGAAATGTAGGCTAGCCTTTAGAGAGTTACAAAAATAAAAACATTCACTATGATGGCAAGGTCAAAGATGTATCTTCCAAGAGAGTGGAGAATTGAATTCAGAGACACGTGGTTCTATCTATTCTGCTTTGGTTATGGTGATAAGGTTACATATCATTGATCTGGGTTAGAAAATGATGGATAATATTTGGAAAAAAATTCTATAGTGCAGTTTGAATATGGTGATAAGCTCTTTTTGTGATTTTGAGTATGGTAATTAGTACATTGAAATTTTTATAAAGGATATGGTAAGATTGATAAAGAGACGATCAATAATAAGTTAAGATACATGAATTCATAAAGATCTTCATGATATGAGTTAATGTTGACAGATAAGGAGAATTGAGTTATATGATTGGAGTTAGAATTTAAGTTGTTCATAGTAGTGTGTTTTGTCAAGGTATGAATTGGTAAAGTATGAAGTGATCGAATTGCATTGGATATTGAACATTTGAGAGGACTTATGCATGATTTGAGTTGTAAAAGCTAGTTACTTTTAATTATTAAAGGACCTAAAGAAGGGTGTTACTTAAAATTTTCATTTAGAGTATGAGAAAAAAAATCCATTTGGCGTGATTTTGGGCTAAAATCTGCAAATTTGCAGCTTTTTGATAGAGTACGAGACTTCTACGGGACATGGATACTTCCACGAGCTGTAGAGAGGTTTTGTAGATGAGATCCAATGAAGGGCCTATTTTTTGAAGTTATATCTACGAGCTGTCAGACGAGTCATAAATATTTGTACTAGCCGTAGATGAGGTTTCATGCCTTGAGGATTAGAATGGATGAAGTCTCAGAAAAGGGCTCAGATGAAACCCTCCATAGGTCGTTAGTTTGAACACAACTCGTAGGAAGGTCCCGTAGAAGTGCAGCTCAATTTTGAAGAATGAAGTTCACGAAGCCCTAGTACGAGCCGTAAAACTTTGTGCAGCCCGTAACCTGTCCCATATTGCCTGTCAACTCAGGTTTTCTATTTTGTTTTTTCTTTGTATTTTTAGTAGTATAAATAGAGTTTTAGGTTTTTTTAGCGAGAGAGAGAGGAGATATGACAGAGAACAGAGAGAAAACACTTGAAAAACTCTTCTTTTGTGATTGTTGCTTGAATTAACACATTGTGATTTTCTTTGAAGATTCTTGGATTTCTTGTTTTTTAATTTATCATTGTAAGTGATTTATTATGCTATTCATGAACATGATTTCTTCACTAACAATGATCATGCATAGCTAAAATCGACAACTAGGGTTGTGGGAACCATGAAGAACTAATAAGGTAAAATTGGATAACGCATAATTCTTGGAAAGTATACATGCATGTATTGATTATTTCTCTTTGATTTAATTATTTTTTAACGGGTAGCCAACGTTAGAACTCGACTGGTGATTGGATCAAGGTAGTAATACATAGGAAAAGAGAATATTTAATAGGATTCGATTGATGTTTTCTCATCTAATAATCCAAATTGGATCAAGGGGAGGTTGTACTAGAACAATAGGTAAGGTTTAGTAATGTCACACTGAAGGGATGAATCAAATCACGTAGTGAAATTTACCTCTCACCTAGATCAAAGGGTTTGGTAAACTTAACTTTCCGTTTTGCATGCTACACACTAGAAAAGATTATGATTATCTGGTAATACCAAGTTAGGGAATCATGGGGAACACAATACCCTAGTTACTTTTTCTACTAATTTTACAACACTTGTTGTATATGTTTATTTTCTACAAATCACAACCCCCCTTTTTTCGGGAGATAAGTAAGTTAACCATCCAATTTGCTTGAAATTATTCTAAGTCTAACATATTCCCCGTGGGTTCGACCCTAACCTTAGTTAGGTTATATTCTTGACAAGAACTGCTTTAACCTTAAAAAAGGAGGTATAGCTTGGGCGACATCATTATTTTGGCATCATTGTTGGGGAATATGATTTAGACTAGTGTAATTTGAGTAACTTGGAAGTTAATCCTTATTTCTCTCATTTTATATTTTTGTTGTTTTTGTTTTTTTTAGCGTGCAGGTGTAGTGTATGCACAACACTCAAAGTCGAGGCAATTCCTTGACTCCGTTTGACCCTAAATTCTAAAAGACACTAAGGAGAATGACCCAGGATAATGTGAACAATGCTGCAAATGATGCAGCGAATTCAACACTAAACCAGAATAATGACAATAACAACCCACCTCCACTAAAATCGCCACCACAGGTTCTTCAAGCCGCAGCTAATACATGTAATCAATATCAGCTTGACCCTATGATGATGGATGTCACAGGAGCTATTGTGTTACCTCCACTGTCGGATGAGACAAAGTTCATTGTGTCGAGTAGGTAGCTTCAAATGTTACAAAATCACAGGTTGTTCACAGGCTTACCATTAGAGATTCTCATAACCATCTACATAATATTGTATTTGTCTATAAGAGTATGATGGGAAACCAGAATTTATCTATGGATGTCATTGGGCTCTGCGTTTTCCCACTGTCTCTTACAGGCAATGCAATGTTGTGGTTATTCAAGATCCCATAGAGTTCAATCACCAGTTAGGTAGAATTACAGAAGGCCTTTTTGGAGAGGTTATTCTCGATATCAAAGGAGCTGAAGTTGAAGGCTCAGATTAATAACTTCGAGCAATTATCCAGTGATTCTCTTAATACCACGTGGGAGAGATTCACAAAGTGCTTGAGGAGTGTCCCTGACCACAAGATTTTTGATAAAGCTCTGGTGAAGATCTTCTTTGAGCCTTAGACGAAAATAGTCAAGTTGTCGCTGACACTATCATGGGAGGCTTGTTTATAGATCGACCATTTCAGGAGGTTGCAGAAAGGATGGAAAGAGTGATCAAAATGAATCGTGTATTGGGGATGAGAGATATGTCAACTACAAAATGCTCGTTCTCAATCAATACTAGTTCGGCACAAGCAAAGACAAGTGATGATGTGATGCAAGAGCTTGTTCGAATTAGTACGAATGTGGAGTTGTTGATGAAGAAGAACTAAGAACGTGTGAATGTAGTATCTTATCAGCCTCCACGAGTACCCATGTACGAGGAGCCTTACTATGAGGAGGACACTTCCTTCATCACAAATCAGATAGTGGATTTCCAGATCAACGCCAAAGGGTCCAATTAGGACTATTGGCACCAAGGTCAAGGAAATCAAGGTTAGAACTTTAATAGGGATGGTGCCTTTAGAGACATCAATTGAGGAGGCTACTATGATAAGAATAGGGGTCAGGACAGAGATGCTAGTTGGGGACGCAGAGATGGTTATAGAAATGGTTCGTATGTTCCACTACATAATTGGGATTCTGGTGTTGGTAGTTCTCGCATTAAGGAGGTGTTCGACCGCCTGTTGAAGAACAAGATGAGACCTTGAATGGAATGAAATCTGACATCTCCAGTATTAATCAGAAAATTGAGTCTTATTTTGTTGCTATCAAGCAGCTGATGCAACAATTTGGTTAGATGTCAACTCAATTGAACCAGCGCCAAAAAAGTATATTGCCCAGTAATATAGTTCAAAATCCTAATAATGAGGGGGCAGTGTATGGCAGTCATGACACATGGTGGTAAATATACCATTGATCCCCCAATGCTAGTTGAAGATGATGATGTTCGCCAGGAGACAGTTGAGAGCAATGATTCTGAGATCAGAGATGCTCATGTCAAGGATGGGGAAAGTGATGCAGCACCAACGCCACAAAAGTTGAAACTTATTCCTCAACCTCCTCCTCCCTTCCCCCAAAGACTCAAAAAAGAAGGAGGAGAAAGGTAAATTTCAGCACTTCATCTCTTTGTTGAAGCAATACTCCATCAATATTCCTCTCATTGAAGCATTGGAGAAGATTCCTAGGTATGCAAAGTTCATGAAGGACTTGGTGTGAGTCAGGAGCTCTCTTAAGAGCTATAACATTGCGGTGTGATATCTACAAGGTCCTTAGTATAGAAGCGAGAAGATCCCGGAGCTTTCACCATACCATACACAATTGGAGATGCTGAGTTTGCAAGGGCATTATGTTATCTAGGAGCCAACATCAATTTGATACTACTTGAAGTATTTAGGGAGCTACGCTTGGGAGCCCCTACTCCTACAAATATGTGGTTGTTGATGGCTGACAGGGTAAAGAAGCCTGTGGGGATATTATATGACGTCCTTATCAAAGTCAAGAAATTTATATTCCCCGTAGACTTTTCTGATCCTTGATTGTGAGGTCAACTTCAAAAATCCCAATCATCTTGGGAAGACCTTTCCTAGCCACTGGGTGAGCACTAGCGGACATGGAATTTGGCCAACTCAAGTTTGTATTGAATGTTAAAGAAGTCGTCTACAACATCTCTCAGTCAATTAAGAGGCTCGATAAATTAAATATGAAAGTTTGGGCCATTGATAAAGTCTGAGTAACAAGTGGACTAAGTCGCGCCGCGATAATAAATCAGGCGCTACTTGGGAGGCAACCCATGATGTGTAATGTAATAGTAGTAGTTCTATTTTGTTTTTAGCTTTTTGGACTTGTAGGTAGTTTAATTTTCTGCATTTTGATTGTAATTTTTGGACTCTGGACTGGTGGCATATAGAGTGTGCTTTGTGAAGACTATGCAGGTACAAGACCAAGTTAGCCATCTTGGGCGAAAGAAGAAATGAGAAGTGCTTCAATGACCAGTTCTACGGGTTGTGCCTAAAACCATGACCCGTACACTGACTCGTAGAACACTTTTAGTTAGCAAAATATTGTGCACTCTAGAACACAAGCCAACTTTATGGCCTGTAGATAGATTTATGGGTTGTGAATGGGGCTCATGGACTCTAGGTAAGTTTTCTACATTTGACTAAGTGTTGGAGGTTTCTACGACCCACTCTAAGGATCGTGTTCTGTTATACGTCTCGTAGATGGGTACGTGAATCCAACCCCCTAAATTAGGGCTTTGGCACACTACGAGACCAGGACCTACGGATCGCAGAATCATTTATGACCTGTAGTCGGGGTTTCGTAGGGCCTGGGCCCAAATTTCACCCAACCCGGCCAACATATAAAAGAGGGGTAAAAATATTTTACTCCTAATTTTTGTCAAATTTCCCAAATATACCTCGACCCCTACTCCTACCCACGATTCCAATCACTGTCTGACTGACCTCCATATTTTCCAATAAGTTTATCGGCACCTAAGGTTTGGCCCCTTCATAGTCCTCCATCAATTTTTCATCCTTTTTCTTGAACTTCGATAACTCCTCAGCTTTAAAACCCTTATATTATCGAATTTAGTGTAATTTAGTTAAAATTATTGATGGTATGATAGTCCAAATTTGATGGGTTCAAATTACTTGTTGCCAATTGTATGTGCTATGTGTGTAATCATGATTGAAGTGTTGTTGTTGTTGTTAATAGTGTAAAGTGTTGGAATAGGTGTATGGACGTGTTTTTGGTTGAATGTTATTTCAAGAAAATCATGTCGTCACATATCATTTGAATTGGATGGAAATCATTGCTTGAAAATCATGTATGATTGCATGTGTGTGCTTATTTTTAACTTTCAAACGATATCGGATTATTGTGTGAACATGTCAAATAGAAATAAATGGGGTAATGTGTAATTGTCACATGTGGGGTAATGGAAAATTTATGGGGATTGTATGGGTGCATAAGTGTCATGCCCAAAATTCCATTAAGGCGGACTGACACCCGTTGCCGACAAGGCTCGGGAGAACCAACCTATAATCACCCTATCTATGAACATTATAAGGTATTTCACACTCAACATGCCTTTAGGAAAATAATAACAAGGCAAAAGGAAATGCATATGACTAGGCCATTGGAGCCACGATGCCCAAAATACAAGGCATGACACACTTTACTTTACATAGTCTACAAAGCCTCTAGATAAGAACTGTCTGATGAGGGTCGAGACTGGCTCCGCCTCAGCACCAGCTACTATACAATGCAAAACGTAAGCTCTAAACACATAGAACTCCGAAGCAACCTGGAGCCCAATAACAGCAGCTGGATATCCTGTACTTCTACTGGGGAGATCTACTAGCTCCTGTACTAGCAACATGAAATGCAGGTCCCCCAAGAGGGACGTCAGTACGAGATAATGTATTGAATATGTAAGGAAAACTGTACTATGTATGGAATAAGAATTCAAATGAAATCATGCATTGCTGTATAGATAAGGGACCACCTTTAGTCAAATTGTGGAATCAAGTACTTTATGTTCTTTATGTCACTTTACCTTTATTTTCGGTATAATCTGTGCACAACATATAATACAAATGACCAGTTGATCAGTGGTAAGAGAGGATGACCCATGCTAGGAATTTTAACCCCTAGGATGCTGTCCTCATAGTTATACAAATTAGGATTGACCCATGCTAGGCTTTCGCCCCTGGGCTACCACCCTCACAAATCAAGTGAGATCGACCCATGCTAGGCTCTTGCCCCTAGGTTGCCACCCACGCTGGGAACAACTTTACTTTATCTTTTATTCACCTTTGAGATTATTCTTTTGGTGGCCACAACACTTGAGCTGTAGGACTACAGATATAACAAGTGACATATAAATAATCATGTAAGACAATGCACAATGAAAAAAGTAGGTTACACGATTATTGAAATATGTAGGAGATGAAATAACATATGGACTTTATTTAGCCAAAAAGAGAACTCATATATCTTGGTATCCAAAGTATGCAGCTTTGACAATGACTATATATGGAAACATTGTACGTGTTAAAGAATGAAGACAAGGTCGTTTACTATGTTGGAGACTATAAGTGGCTTTGTTTGCCATGGAAGAATCTATATTTCATGCCAAGTAATAGGAAATCGAGTAGTCTTACATACCTCGTTGTACCACCTCAATATTACCTAGAAGTAACTTTCTTTTCTCCCAAATAGTTATCTACAATAAGTTAGGTGGTAAAACTAGTATTAATAGCGAATAAACATATTTGGTAGTCCAATTCCACCCAAAAATAACAACTGGGCAGCCAGCTTATATTTATCGACCCAAAGGCGTTCCTTCGACCTTTCCTTCTTTAATCGTATTTTTCCTAATACACATTCTTATATACATGTCATATCAAACTTGTTCTAGTTCTAGCTGAACTCACAACAATGCAGCAAGCACAACATACAACAACTCCATGCAACACACTATTAGGTAGCATAACATTACATCGAGCGGACGTCCGAATGCCCAAGGTTCCTTCATGAAAGTTGTTCCCGATGTCCTAAGCTTCGCAACAAATATATATACATAGCTTAACAACACCTGCAAACAGTCCATAATTTGGGATTAATGGCCACATTTTTCATATAACGTTTACGCGAGAAAACGTCCATAGAACTTCGTAAAAATGGTCGTAAAAGGGCCCCAAAACGATTACCTAAACAAACCAACTACAACCATACAATAAATAGCAGGAACACCATATTTTTACAGTCCAAAAACATCCCCAAACGCAGCTAATAAGAGCGGAAAACAATCGTAAAGCATAAGACATGCATTTCTAGGCACACGGGCGAATTTTAACGGTGAAAACGTGAAGAACTTATCAAAATTACTTATAGAGTTGGTGGGAGGTTTCTCTTCAGTTCATGAACTGTTTGGAATGAAAATAGGCTTATTTCCAGCTTTAAAACATCAATTTAGCCAACATATAGTTGGGCTTAACCCGACCCGGCCTATGACCCGATTTCCTGCTCAGGCAGTCGCGGTAAAATTCTCATAACACTTTATTATGAAGTTGGATTAATACACAGTTTTATGCGTTACAAACTAGACTCGTAGAACTTCAATTTGATGGGTCACGCACCTTCTAACTCCTTATATTTTGGGAGATATGATCTGATACATTTGACCCAAAGTTAAGAAGGATTTCTTAAATAAGCTTACGGTAACTTTGGCCAAACTTTATCTTGCAACTTCCTTGACATCGAAACATAACATATGAACTTTGGGATA
>JBCEWC010022248.1:0-10108 GCA_038996855.1 Solanum aculeatissimum | reverse complement strand
TGATGAGTGTAATGATGCTATGATGGCTAGATCGAGGGTCTTCGGGTCCTCTTTCGCCATGTCACATCTAGGCCCCCTATACGGGTCGTGACATACACTCTCTCCTACTCAAGCATAGGATGTACCTCTAGTCAAGAAAGACCAAAACTCGATCACTAAAGTCACTATCTGGAGCATTACACGGTTGGCCAAAACGGGCGACGTCCGTGCCACTTGAGTAGAGTCTTGGTTACCCAAGTATATTGAGGCATCCATTACCAGGGTATTATCCCCACACATTGAGGCTGGAAAACGTAGAGGGAACTAATTGAAGCTCAAAAGTTAAGGATGGACAGGCTTGAGGTGAAACTTGAGGATCTTGGGAAAGAATTAACAGGTTTGAAAAAAAAGTGTAATTGATATGGAGAAAAAAAATGGTGGCAGTGAAGGCACGTTGGCTATAAAAGAAGGCATTGACACTTTAAACAAAGAGATGGCATTCCTAAATTCCACAAAATTGAGTACCTTTTGGGATGGACTTGAGGAGCCATCTAGAGTCGAAAAAAATGCAGCCCCCGATAATGCGATGAATAACGATGCCTCGGGTCAAGACGATGAGAAAGCCAATGTAGTTGGCACTGGAGACTGATGTCACTCAAGTCACACCTCCTTCTTGAGGTAAAGTGGTCATCAAGTAAATAACTTTACTGATTTTAGGATCGATCCCACGAGGAATATGGTAGACTCCAGAATCAATTCAATGCACTTTGAGAGTGATTAACCTATTATCTCCCGAGTAAAAGGGGGTTGAAAACAAGAATTTAAATTAAAGTAAATGAATGCAGGTAATGAAAAATTAGTGGAAGAGCTACCTAGGGTTAATGCTCCCCATAAATCCCTAAAATAGTAATATCAGACACATGCAACTCTCTTCCGGTGTGTAGGTGTAGGATAGTAAGTTAGGTTTGCCTAAGTCTTTGATCTACCAAATAGGTAAATTTCACCCCAAAACATGATTTGTCTCCGTGGTATAAAACTACTAACCCCTACTTTTATCCCAGGTTAACCTCCCCTTAATTCGGTTGAGTTGATTAGACTAGAAAGAGCTCAATTGTCTTTTGTTAATTACCTTTTCTTCTATTCATCACTTCCTTGATCAAGAGAGTGATACTAGATGAGTTCTAACATTTTCCACCATTAAAAATTAATTAAAGTGACGAGAATAATTAATATGCGTAACACATTTTTCAAGAATTACACGTTAACCGATTTTACCTTGTTAATTCATCATGGTTCCCACTACCCTAGTTGTGGATTTAGCTAAGCATTACTAGTGTGAACACAGAGATTATGATGTAGAAGAAAATAATTAAGCACTGCAAGATGAAATTGAAATCACAAAATCCAACTCTCCAATCAAGATCACGAGTTTTAATTAAGAACACACAATGTATGATAAATCCTAAGTGTATTCACTAAAACAAGGTTCAAACTTCGTTCTCCCTTGAAACCTAATGAAAAATAACCTAAAAACATATTTATAATAAGTTAAATACAAATCCAAAATGAACTAGGCAAACTGTGTCGGCAATCTTCATAGGAGCTCTTTACGGCTCGTAAACCACTTCACGGCCCATAGATTGGGGTTTAGTGGATTCTTGCAATGTTCAAGAATTTTCTTCTATGAAACCATTCCACGGTCCATGGAAGGTCTTGCCTAATGACTTTCCAATATCTCTCCTTTTTTTTATCCTCAATACACGACCATCACTCTACTACTCATGTGACATTGTACGGCTCATGGATCCTCCTCGTAAAGTTGAAGTCAACTTTGCACCCCTCACTGGAACTTTATATGAAATCCTTCCCGCGACTCGTGTACTTCTCCACGACTCATTGAGGGTCCCGCGGATAACTAAAAACCAGCAACTTCAGCATATTTCTCCTAAAACTTTGCAAACAATATAATTCTATAAAACAAAAAAAATACAATCAAACCTACCAACATCGCATTGAGAACACACAAATTTCCATGTTTTAAGCATAAAAAATTTTAGCAACACATAAACACCCTCAACTTAAAATTGTTGTTTGTCCTCAAGTGACGAACTCAATCTATATAAGCAGTATAACATCATACAGACTCGAACTCAATGGCACAGACTCAATTATAATTCAACACAGACACCCACATTAGATTTCAACCTCAGATCAGATAGTCATCCAGCAAACCAACACATATCAATATGCCCAAAAGTGCAACTAGGACAAGTCGTGCAATTATAAATAAGCAAGAAGCACAAAATTTGTCAGCCATCAACAATGTAATGCAAGTGCTCTCACAAAAAGAATTCTTATTTCCCTCTCAGTATAAAATTTTCACAGTTAATGCTCGGGATGATACTAGATCACTCTCACTCACAAAAGACATCCAGATACCATGGTCAATACCATATGTTTACCCCTATACTCATGACTAACACTTTCAACTAGTTTGGTTAGGATTAGTTTAGAACTTGCTAGGCTTGTAACGTAGGCTCAGGGGACTTTGGTGTGATATATTGGAAACATAGTGGCTAATGGCCATCCTTGACACTGCATTTTCTACACTTTATCTATACCAACCTATCTTTTAATTCATTCTCGCTTTTTCTCCTATTTTGAAGTTTTTAGGGTGCCTATTTTTCACTCTTTTGCACAATGCCTTTATTTTTCAAATTCTTTTTCTCATTAGCACACTGATTAGGCACTTTTTCATTTTTTCTTTTTCTAGCACCCTATTCCCTATTTTCTTCCCTTTTTGCAATAGTAATTTTCCCTTCCCTTTTTATGATTGTTTCCTCACTGGTCACCCTTAACTTAAGATTTTAGCCTGAATTGAGGTGCACATTATCCATCCTTCCAACAAGGACCACTTTTGATAGCCACCCTCAACTTAGGTTTTTTGCCTCAATCAAGGTGCACAATGTTCAGGGAAAGTCCAGGGCCCATTTCAGGATTTAATCTTGAATTTGGGTAAGGTTTCTTAGGTGTGTACAACCAAGAGGTAAATTTTAGGCTCATATACAGTGATCAAGGTATACATAGCACATTGTTTCTATTATTTTTAGGCTAAGTTGACTATTATGAACAATGGCCTAAGATCCTTTCTTAACCAACTAATCTGTAGCAAAAATCATATTCTGAATTGAAACACAGTACTGAATCATGCAATTAATCTCACTCACACATGGCACTACTTCACATATTAATACAAATAATCAGATCATGTATTTAAGCTACTCAGACTTCACTAAGGCCTATAACTACCCCACCCCATCGAAAAAGTTGTGCATTGTCCCAATACACACATAATATCAAAAGTAAAGAATAGGGGTCAAAAGAACATACTTGGGCATCAAAGTCCCTCACACATCTTGAGACAGTCCACCCTCCACATGACTAATGGACTCCTCACTAGTAGGAGTCTATCCTGATGGGCCGGCACCCTTCTCTCTATCACACTCACGAGCTAGCCGCATCTCTTTATACTTCCTTGATTTGGCATGGGCAAGATCGAGCTCCTGCTCTTCTGTTAGCCTCATCTTAAAGCACACAATATCAGCATCATCTATGTAAGGCCTCTTCCTGAGGGAAGACAAAGCTGGCTCCTCTAGAGGAAACAAGTAGACAACCGACTCATCTAGAAAGGTCAGTCAGAGATCAATAGGATCATCCAGTGCTACACTCATCTGGGCTTGGAGCTGTTGAAGCTCCATTTGGATGGTCGTCAAATATAAACGCCTTGTTGTACTAAGGCTTTGGTTGACCAGCCTCTGAAATATATCTATGCGGGCATCTAGGACACTGAGATTCTTTCGGATAGCTACAACTGTGAATGTCTGCATGTGGGTCTCCACCTCGTAGACAACATGGCCAGGGTCTCAACTTCTATAATAATTGAATCAACTGTGACTCAGTGCAGGCCTGTCGCTGCACCACGGCCTAAAATGCTATGCAGATACAAAAGCAATGCCTATGGTTACTAAAGTAGATATCAGGCCACTGGAGCAGGAATATCAGTAGAGGTCCCCTTCTCCATATCGATCTCAGCCTGTGGGGCCCCCTTTAGTAGGTGCAGTATAAGGAGTAGTAGATGGCTAAGGCAGTGGCATCGGAGCGAATATCTATCGCATAGGTACTTGAGGTCTTGGGCTCGTCGGAGTGTAATCGGATTATCATCAACCATGATCAGGCTGGCATCAAGCATACGCTAAACCTTTACCAACATATCCACATGGTGAATAATATCCACCCTCACCACTAAGCATAGTCGATGAATCAGGCATGGGAAGGGGATGGTTGTGGATCTCATAAGGGTCGTCTTATGAATTTGCATTGAAATGAGGACAAGCCCAGTCAATATCTTAACCAGCCAAGATGCTGGATACTAGAACTGCATGGTTCTACATGAGTGTATTATCTGCAAGTGTCGGCTGGATACGTGAATGAACCGCTGTCCACCAGAACTTTGTGGGAAATCTAGTGGTAGCTTTAGCTATAGGCTCTGCTCACGTGGTGATCCATGTATGGTCGAGCCACTCTGTTGCTATCTGATTAGAAACCCATCTCATTAAAGCATTTGTACACTCTGGACCCCTTATCATGCCTAAGTCTCGAGTCTGCCCTACTCTATGGTTGAAATGTTTTGTGGATCTGAAGTAGAGAACTTGAGCCCAAATAGCATCTAGTGGATGGTATCCTCTAATATGTCCACCTGTCGGCCTCTCGCCATCACCTCCTCCAATCTCGGTTGGGCAAGAGGTTTCTTCCTCTTGAGAAGAGAGTTGTGTATTGTGGCGGCGTAGGAGGCAAAGAACTCTCTCACCAATACCGGTGAGTACCTCTCTACTGGTTATCCCACCCACTAGAGCCTGCAGCGAACTATAGTTTCCTTGAGCCCTGGGACACTATCTAGTCTTATAGTAATAACTCGTGGCTCCTCTAAGATAGAACGAGCGGGTCAGCCCTGCTCAATTCACTATATATCCTCTTTAAAGATGTCCTTCATGCGTTCGACACACCATTAGCTAGATCGGGCATCTGGTGATGTATCTGGCACTCGGGGAACTAAAGATGAGGTGGAGTCTGACCCATCCTTAGATCTATGCTTGGACCTTTCCTTGGAAAAAGGCATATTTATACTGCTACTGGCCCTGTAACCTCTCACATCAGACTTGAGAGGGCGGATCACAATTGCCTGCATGGTGGCCTTCCTAGTAGTAGCCCGAGTCTATCATGGCTCGGTGTCTAGATCTAGCTGAGCACCGAGCTCATTTACCGATAAACTATACTTGGAGGCATGCTCACAATCAGTGGGCTCATCACGCAGGCAATCCCTCATAGCTCTGATATTATCTTTCTTTGGTCACGGAGCCATTGTACCTGTAAAACCATATTCACGAAACTAATTATTCCCATGAATTAAAAATCGAGAGAAAGAATCAAAATTGGACTAGAAAAATATGAGTCTATGAGTACCCTATTATGAGATGTAGAACAAACTATGAGCTGTAAATGGGTCTCATGGATGCAGTGTTCCATAATTTTAAGTGACTGGAATAGTCTATGAGACTAGGAACGACTCGTGAAATAATCTATGAGTTAGGGACTAGGTTGTAGATATGATCCTAGACTAGGTATCACACAAGTGGGACTCTGCAAGACCTATCTACGAGTCGTGGAACCATCTACAATTCGTAAAAGGTCTCATCGGATGTAATCTCAGATATTTTTATTTCTAGAACTTTTCATGAGGGGTAACAAAAGTTTGTGGAATGTTCCAGGGGCCGTAGAAAACCCTCGTGAACCTATTTCCAAAATTTGAATTTTGCTAAGTCCATCAATGAGTCGATAAACGACTAATTTTTAACAATTTAAACAACATCATTATGAACTCACACACACCACATAGTTTTCACATCCATCAATCCCTATCCTCGGATACATTTTACTTAAAAATGACCCCATCGAAAGCAATTTAACATGTGATCCTAACAGTCAGACCTATGTTCAAATGTTTAACAATACAATAATTTAATTCAATTCAATTCAATGGTCTAACCATTGTGAGCTTGAAATTGGCTGCCCAAAATTTTTTTGACTACTAGTTCAATCTTAACCTAGGAAATCACATTGATATCATGATAAATTACTGGGATTAGAATATCATGAGTTTACCCAATGGCACAAACTCCCACTCCAATCAATGATCAACCAAAATTTACATGTAACTCAATAAATTTAGGCTTTAGGGACCGAAATCTTACTGAAATGATATATGTTTTGTCAAAACTTGCAATGGGGAACGGAAAGGGGCCAAAAACCCCTATAAAGAGGGTCGACGGAATTTTAACCAAAACATGGTAGGGGTACTGGACGTGGGGGTCGGACTGACTATGAGGATGGATGGGGTAGGGTATTATTGGAAGTTTTTGTGGATTATGAGGTCAAAAAAATTTTGGCCCTATCTATATATCAAACCAGATCAGCTTTTAAAGTTACTGGGTTAGGCCTCACGAAACCCTAATTATGGATTGTGGAATGTACCATGGCTCGTAGATCGCGGTCTCTATGGACCTAAAATCCTAGATTGAAACATGTGCTCTATGATACCTTACACGAGTCATGGATTTAGACATGACTCATAAGAAGGTTTCATAGAGTACTTCTGACATTTGATTAAAAATTAGGAAAACTTACCTGGGGTCCACAATCCCCATTAACAACCCATATTTTAATCTATGGATTTTCAAGTAGCTCGTGGATAGGAGTGCACATATTTTTCTTACTAAAGGATTCTACAGGCTAGTATATGGGTCTTATGGGTCTTATAATGATGTTTGTCCCGTATAATCAATCATAGAATCAGAGTGTTTTCAAAATGGCTAGCTTGGACTTGCACCTGCAAAACGTGCATAAACACATTGTTACCCTATATGCCACTAGTCCATTGTTCAAAGTGTACAAGAAAACTACTGAAAATAAAACATACCTAGCATTCTAAAATTGAAAGTAAGCAACAACTATCCTATTACATCAAATTACTTGGGTTACCTCCCAAGAAGTGCCTGATTTAATTTCGCGGCACGACATGGACTTGTTGATTACTCAGAATTTATCAACATCCCATACTTCCATCTTGAGCTCAGCTGCCCTCTTTATCATTTGATAGACATTAAAGACATCTTCTTTATTAAATCTGAACATAAGTTGGTCGAACTCCATATACACTAGGGCTCGCTCAATGGCTAGAAAAGGCTTTCAAAAGATGATTGGCACGTCAAAGTCAACTTCAAAGTCAAGGATCACATAGTCTAAGGGGAATATAAACCTATCAACTTTGATGAGGATGTCATAAAGTATCCCCAGAGGCATTTTCACCATCCTGTCAGCCATAAAAAGACTCATGCTTATCGGGATAGGAGCTGCCAGACCAAGTTTTTTTAAGATCACAAGGGGCATCAGATTTATGTTGGCACCAAGATCACTTAGTGCCCTTGTGAACTCCACATCACCTATGGTGCAAGGAATGGTAAATGTGTGTGGGTCTTCACGTTTCTACACCAAGGATCTAGTAGAAATTTCACTGCAATGTTGGAGATATTAGGAGAGCTCTTGACTCACAGTGGGCTTCTTAGTCACCAGATCCTTCATAAACTTTGAATAGCCAGGAACCTTCTCCAATGCCTCAATCAATGAAATATTAATGGAGAGTTGCTTCAACATGAAGACAAAGTGTTTGAACTTACCTTCCTCCTCCTTTCTCTTTAGTCTATAAGGGAAGGGAGGAGAAAGTCGAGGAATGGGTCTCAATGTTGTGGTGTGACATTGTTTTCCTCATTCAACACACGATCATCTCCAGTTTTATTCTTCTTATTCACTACACTCTCATTACAAACATTGCAATCATCTAGCGGTAGTGGAGGATCGACTATTTGTTTTTCATTATTTCCCAATACGAGTTGTGATATCCATGCACTGCCCATCATTCTTAGGATTTTGCATGGTATTACTGGGAAACGTACATTTTTGACGTTGGTTCAAGTGAGTTGATATTTGGCTGAATTGTTGTTCAAGATACTTAATGGCCACAAAATGAGACTAAATCTTCTTGTTTATACTGGAGATGTCTGACTTCATCCCCTTTAGTGTCTCATCTTGTGCATCAGCCCTTTTCAACAATTGTTCGAGCATCTCCTCAATGCCATATGAGCCAACACTAGCATCTCAATTGTGCAGTGAAATGTATGGACCATTTTTGAATCCTTCTCTGCTTCCCTAATCAGCATCTCTGTCTGGTCCCCTCAGTCTGTCAGAGTAGCCTCCTTTGTTGTTGTCTCTAAAGGCTTCATCTCTTCCATAAATATGACCTTGGTTCCCCTGCCCTTGGCAAAAATAGTCCTAATTGGACCCTTGGGTATTGGGCAAAAGACCCATCATCTGCTCTACATCAAAACATGCGTCCTCTTCATAGTATGCTTTCTCGTATATGGATGAGCGAAGGGGATGATGAGCTACAACATTCACTCTCTCCATGTTCATCTTCATCAATAGCTCGACATTAGTGTTAATCCACGCCAATTCTTGCATCACTTCCTCATTGGCTTGTGTGTGCGTCAGACTAGTGCTAATGTAGAATGAGCTCGATGTAGTAGATTTCTCCCTCGTACCCCGTGCATGGTTAGTTTCTACCACACATTCCAACCTCTGAGCAACATCCTGGAATGGACGATTAATGAAAGAGCCCCCCATAATTATGTCAGTGATAATTTGGCCATTCTCATAGAGAGATTTATAGAAGATCTCCAACAGGGCCTCATCCATAATCTTTTGGTCGTGCACATATCTCAGACATTTTGTGAACCTCTCCCATGTAGCACCAATTGAGTCACCAGGAATTTGCTCAAAGTTATTGATCTCAGACTTTAGCTTCAGCTTCTTCGAGATAGGGAAAAACCTTTCCAAAAAAGTTGTCTACAATTTTTTCCAATTGGTAATCGAACTTTGTGGGTGCTCTGATAACTATTACGTTGTGTTTGCAAAAAGAGAAAGCGAGAATACATGGAGCCCAATGGCATCTATAGAGATATTTTGGTTCCCTATCATACTCTTACAAATGAACAGAATGTTGTATAGATGGTTATGAGGATCCTCTAATGGTATGCCCTCAAATAACTCGCGATTCTGCAGCATCTGGAGAAATCCACTCGAAATGATGAACATTGTGACATTTGGTAGTGGTGGTAACACAATAGCTCTTGTGATATCTTTCTCTATAGGGTCAAGCTAATATTGATTCCACTAATTTTCCACAGCTTTCAAACCCTATGGTGGTGTTGGATTATTGTCACTATTGTTTTTGTTCCACATTGTATTGGTGGCATCATTCGTAGCATTGTTGGTTTTGTCTTGGGCTATCCTTCCCAATGTTCTCTGAATCTCAACATCAAATGGAGCCAAGGGAATTCCTTAACTTTGAGTATTGTGCATACACTACACCTGAACAAAAAGAAAAACAACAAAAATATATAATCAAGGAAATAAAGATTAATCGCCAAAACATAATTGAATTAACCCAGTCTAGCCATATTTCCCGAAAATAGCACCAAAATACTTGATGTTGCTCAAGTCATACCTCCTTTTTTAGGTAAAGCAGTCATCAAGTAAATAACATAACCGAGGTTAGGAGCATTCCCATGAGGAATATGGTAGACTCTAGAATCAATTCAATGCACTTTGGGAGTGATTAACCTATTATCTCCTGAGGAAAGGGGGTTTTAAAACAAGAATATAAATTAAACTAAATGACTACAATTAATGAACAATCAGTGGAAGAGCTAATTAGGGTTAAGTATTCCCTATGAATCCCTAACGTGGTAATATCAGACACATGCAATTCTCTTCCATTGTGTCACGACCCGGATAGGGGGCCTAGATGTGACATGCCGAAAGAGGACCCGAGGACCCTCGATCTAGCCATCATAGTATCATTACACTTATCATCGGTTCAGAAACGCAGAAGCTAAAGCATGTAGCACATAAGCTCTAAGGGTTTAGGGGCTTGTGACTCAAGCTATGGGGACAATTC
>JBCEWC010022247.1:0-10108 GCA_038996855.1 Solanum aculeatissimum | reverse complement strand
TCTATCCAGATTCATATATGCCTTATACAACATGCCACAATATGCATATTATGAAAGACGAGAAACACGGGGTCTCATAATTTCTATATGGTGGAACGTATATATAGAATAATGGGATTCTACTAACAGTATCATGCCCTAACTAATGGGGAGCTTCTATATCTATCCAAAGTCCACACGGTGCTAAGTATGGCTTTCACGAAATAAATTATAAACATGAATCATAGAGTCATTTAATATGGAGAGCTATTCTATTAACCTGTCCCATAAGAATTTAGAACATTAATCATCATCATAAGGATAGCTCCTAAGTATTTTCTATACTTCTACTAATGGGCTATCATCATCTTGTAGTTGTAGTTAGGTGGGAGAACTCACATTTCAATCATTCATTCATTCTTGACTTTAATACCATCAAAGGAGCATGTAATATCATGGGATATTTCATGATGCAATGCAATAATACATGTAAATTTTTCTTTAAAATCTTTAAACTTGAAGAAAATATGCATAATCATGTGTATCCATGACAAACAACCCATACTTGAGGTAACCCATAAATAAATTCACAAACCCATTACATGAATTCAACAAGATGTATGTCAATACACCAATCCATGAAATTCATGTGATTTAGACTTGATTCATATACAATAATAACAAAGGAAGAATGAATTTATGTAAAATCAAGCAACCCTCCATCAACTTCATAATCTAAAATTCCATAAGTAAGGAAAATCCCAATTTGTTATGAAATCATGAAAACTACTAGCTATTCATGTATAAAAGTAGTAGGATTCATCAATTGAAAAGATAATTTAAGAAACCCATATCATAATCTTCATAATCCCCAATTTTACTTGTAAATAAACCTCAAATAAATTTATGAATTTCAAGCAAAATAACTTAGTTTAAAGTTTCTCATGCATATAGGTAGTAGAATCCACTAATTTAGAACTAATTTTAGGAAACTCATTAAATATCTCTAAAATCCTAACTTCCATAATATAAGAGTTCAAGACATAACATTCTTCCCATGAAATTAAACATTATTTCATAATAATATAGGCTAAATAACATGAATGGATTTATAACATAAGTATTTAGAATCATAATATGAAATCCCATGAAGAATTCCATACTTGGAATTAAGAAATGGAGCAGAAAATATTTGGGGTCTCCATGGGTGAAAGAAACTCATGGATGAAACCCACATACTTTGGTAGAAATTATATGGAAGAACCTTGATTTGAGAAGAGGAACTTGAAACCCTAGGTTGGTCTTCTCTTGAACTTGAGGAAGAGGGAACTTGAGAGAGTTCAAATATTTTGGGGTGAATAGTTTTGGAATGAAGGGTAAAGGGGTAGTATAGGCATATTTTTGGGATCAGATAAGCTTAAATAACATAGTTTCATAAAATGAATAGAAATTTACGTAAAAGCCCTTCATTAAATTGGTCAGACTAAACTATTAATGCCCGTTTATGGGTTGTAAGAAGAAGCACGACCCATACTTTTGTTCATAGACTAAGATATAGAAACCATTATTTCAGGCCCTAAAATCATGAACTACCCTATGATCCATAAAAACCTATCGTAGTTCCCTTCCATACATGAACCAAAAATCCTATCTTCAGAACCCCAATTAGTATCACACATTGTGACCCGTAATCCTTTTTGTATTTCCTTTCCAGACTTCAATTTCTTTTCAAGACCAAATCCCCAATCTACAAGGACTTTGTATGATCCGTGAACTAAATCATGACCCATATTTTGGTCTTGTGATTTCAATACAGTAGCCAAATTTCTGGATTTTTTCCTTAGTCTCAACTTCAAATTATGGGGTATTACAGTTAAGCTAATAATTTTTCCCTAAAATTTTAATATTTTCAAATACTTTTAATTTTTCAATTCAAAATTTCTATTACACTTTTTATTAACTTTGTCCTAAAATTGTAAAGTGGCTCTTCAGTAGCTTGTTACTTGGCTTAACCACATGCAAACTACTCTCCTTTATAATATATATATATATATAAAGAGAGAGAGAGAGAGAGATGAAGTGACTTCTTCTAAAAATGGATTTATTTGTTTTTTAGAAAAAAACTTTTTTTTGTAATGACCACAATGGCCATTTTGAAAATTTCTATGAATATTATCATTCTACCCCTCTCGTTAGTTTTCTCTGGTGATGCTTAATTAGCTTGCATTGTCGGTTTTGGAGTATAGTAAAAAATTTAAGAACTTTGTGAGTTTTTGAGTTTTAAGGCTTAAGTTGTTATAAAAGTGAGTTTTGATGCTATTTGTAGTTTTGAATCTCGAGGTGGAATTCTATCAATTCCATCAGTCTTGAAATATAAAAATTGATCTAGGAGAAATATCAGAATCAGATTCGGAGTCCATATGTGAAATAGAGGTCTTAAGTTGAAAAAATTGGTTTAGAATAACCTAGGTTTGATTTTGGTCAACATTTTGAATTTGAGTACTCGGATTGAATTTCTGATAATTCTATTAGATTCGAGAGGTGATTTTAGTTTTAGGAGAAAGAATTTCAAATTTGCAATATACGAACTATCTATATTTTTTGAAATCCCCAAGGGAATTTTAGTCTTTTTACGTCCTAAACTAGTTTAGTTGTGTTTTATCAAATTATGGGTCAAGGTGACCTCAGATTTGATTTTTAATGGTTTCATTGACTCTGAAATGTCAAATTAGAAGAAAAGCATATTTGATTTGTGTGTATGGGATTCCAAATGAATCTTGAGGTTCTATTCTATGAAAATTTATGTGTTTGTAAATTGCTAAAACTAGTGTGAGACTCTTTTTCGCATCCGTGGATACGTCATTTGTGTTCGTGGAGGTCCTGTGTTTAGACATTTCTATTCGCGGGATGTGTCCATTATTGTGGAGTAGATATTTGGGACACCTTCACATTTGCGGGACCTTCTTTTGCGTTCATAGAGGCTCGAAGGTGTGTGCTCCCTCATTCATGGATGGGGGTCCACATTCACAGAGTTCATTAAATGCCTTGACAGTGTTTAATCAGAAAAAAACTTATTTCTTGCATTTTTTAATTTCAAATGCTTGGGTGGGCAATTTTTGAAGAAATCTTGCGGAGAAAACATTTGGGTAAGCATTTTTAACGTAAAACCTCAAATTTTCATTGCTTACTTTGTGATTATGGCCTCAAATTTCTTGATTTTTATTCCTAATTTTATGGTTTTCAAGAATTCAAACTTTAGAAAAATAAGTGATTTCTATCATGTTTTTCACTTAATTTTAATGATTTTTTCATCCGTGAGTTTCATTTTTCATATAGAAAATGATGCTACACTCAATTTCTAGAGTTTAATCAAATTTTTGAATGATTTTACCCCCGACTCCAATTATGATAATGTGGCTATACATAGACACCTTTTGATGTGTAGATTGTGTTCTTGATAGTGGGTAGACGTTTCAAAATTGGTTTTCGTGAGTGAATCTTTCGGGTGGTGCATTTGTGTATGATTTGGCCTTGAGGTAGGTTTAGTTGACCCTTCATTTAGATAGGGGTAGAGTAATTAAATATTCGTATGCTATAATCTAGGGGGCAGGGTCATATCATGTGTATGAGTTGTGAATCATAGATGTGATGTCCGGGTGGAGGTTCTTATTTGAGTTGTGATTGACATAGAAACATGAATGTATATTATATTGTGATTGTGGCTTATGGAAAGAGGGTGTGCATATGTTTTATGATTGATGACTCTAGTTATGTATGAGATTTATATACATATATATAAAGGTGGTTATCTTGATGAAATTATTTGGATTTGGAGAAACTATGATATCTATTACAATTGTGATGATGAATATTATTCTTGTCTTGCATTTCATTTGCATGCACTTTCATACTGAAAACTGTAACACCTATGAACTTTGAGAGTTGTGGAACCACTTTTTTGTAAGAAAATGAGATACCTTTAAAACCTTTGTATCCTGAGACCCTGATCGAGACAGTTTTAAGATAAGATAGTGGATACATTGTGATATGTGACAATCCTTGACCACGAGGAGACGGCAAGGAGATATGAGATATTGCGATTGAGGTATATGATCTGCGAGGCCCCCATGGGTTCTGCCTAGAAGCACAGCTTGATGATTGTATACGATTAGCTGGTTATTTATCTTAAATTTTATACGACAAATGTATATGACAAACTGATTATTTATCGTTGCACTGCTGAATTTGAGTGCAATATTATATCTTGAATTGTGTTTATTCGCTACTGTACTATATGACGAGTGGTTATTTATATATTGACAACACTTTATCGGATTGGTTTTTCTGGTGCAGGTGGACGTTCCTAGTTTATTTCATAGTTTTGTTTATTCTTTTTTCAGTCGGTTAAACCTACTGGGTATATATTATGTGTACACACCTCTACTTTTCTCCCTCGCAACATCCGGTCAAGGACTACCACGTGGCAATTGAGTTCAGATCGTGCAGTTGATTTCACTTCCATTTAGTGGTGAGACTCATGGTCTTGAGTCCCCATTAGATGTTACTTTTAAGTATTAGTAGTCTTTATTGTGAATCTGAGATTATGATGCATTTACTTCCTTTTAATACTAGTTTAAATACTCCTTTATACTTATGACACTAGGTGTTGGTGGTGTATTTTCATTTATGACTATCTATAAAGCTGGTTATTACTGTTATTTGAGTTTTATGGTCCTTCAGTCTTAATTCATTTTCAGGTCATGACATTTTACTTCTTTGTTTTTGTAATGTCAGTTTGACATTTTCTAAGGACATCTAAAATATTAAGAGAAAATTTTCAGAATAGCAATATTTTAACATTTAATAGAACCTCTTAACTACACTTTCAATATTTATTGAAAATAGTTGTACTTAATTTGTTATTAAACCAATTTACAGATTTTTTTAAAAAGTTCCAGTTAACAGAATACAAATAAGATTTAAGGAACTAGAGAAAATTAGGGAAGAGAATCTTTCAAAATAGGAAAAAGTGCTAAAATTTCTTAATCTGTACATTACAAAGATTAGGAGTCTCAAAATAGGAGATTCTCCTTCTTATTCCTGAAACACAATAATTGACCAAAAATTTGTGTTGGATTGAATTGTTCACTGACAATCATCATTCTTCCTAGAATTCAATTTAGTTCATCAAATATTGTTGTTGGAATAATAATGTTTGTCATCGATTTGTGTGATGCATTAGGTCGTTTTAGACACTTGATCTATTTTTTCTATAAAAAAAGTTGTCATATTTCAAGTTTGAACTTCGAGCTTTACAATAAAAGGTATTGTAAGTATTGTTGAATTAACCTATAAGGAAGAACAAATAAGTTGAATGAAAAACTCATTGATTTTAAAAAGACTAGAAATTTCATTTTTTTAAAAAGACCAATATAGTGTACAAGATACAACATGTAAAAGTGAATTGAATACTAATATAACCGTCTATAAACTTGAAATGAGTACAGTTTCATAAAGAAAACTAAATTTTGAAGAATATAAATAGATTGTGACAAGAACGCATGGCTACAAACATGCTTAAATGAATATAAAATCAAATGGCATACATACTTGTAAATAATATAATTTATGAAAGGATACAATATTCTAAAAAATATAAATAGATTGTAAAAAAAAATAGGATACAAATCTGCTTTAAAATCCTAATCCAATTGGCATACCTATTGACTATTGTAATAAATACAACCTACAAATAAATACAAGTTTCACCTAAAACAACTCAATAACGTATACAAGGTACAACATGAAAATTATAATTAAATATGAATACAAATAGTAGAAATGATGGAACACATGCGTCCACTGAGTGTATGGGGACCAGGTCCCTCATCAGAACAATAGCAAACAAAAACAGCTAAAATAGTAAAGATGTAGAGTAAAAAGTCCACAATCTATTTTACATGGAAACCCCCTTGCTCAAGGAAGGAGAAAATCACGACCTACACTCACATGATTTCAACTTAACTCTATTAATCTTAAGGGAGAAAAACTTTGGATTGCAAACTCTTGCAATCAATGAATTTAACTCTAAATATCTTCTCCCTCATTGTGATAACTCTACTACAGGTACGGCCAATCTAAGTAGCTACTCTGCTACCCACTAAATCAACTAACTCTAGCCAACTTAGACTTCAAGACGCACCATAGCTATAGCAATGAAGAGAAAAACTTTCCTAATATTGGATCCCTTTATAGAATAGGAATCAATTCACAAGATGCAAGTACCATTTAAGCATAATGAAATACATGAAGTAAAAACAACTCTGATTTTGCTAAGTGTACTACTCGAGAGCCTCATCAAGAAAACTCACTCAATATGTGTAGAAATTCTCAAGAAAGGTTTGGTATATGTACCCAACATCAACACCATTTGGAAAAATTTTATTGGCTAGACAATTTCTGCAAAGCAGGCAGATGCGTATCAATAAATAACAAACTATCAGTGCACAATGTATTGTTTGTCAGGTGTTGCTTTTAGGTTCACAACACTCATAGGATCAAGTCCCTCATTTGTTCTCGTGGTTTGTTAGATCACCAAAACTTCATAACATCATTTTCCCCCTTTTTGATGATGATAAATCCATAACATGTCTAATAATGACTTTCAGCAAATTCAATATTTTTTAATATATTAACTTGTTTCCACTATCAATAAATTCTATTCTTCTACCAGGTCCTTGTATTAGTTCCACCAGTCACCAATATATTAGTTCACTTGTTAAGTTTGAAAGCTTATCATTTTTTCCTCTTTTGGCATCATAAAAAAGAATGACAATAAATTCAAAATCAATGCAACACATGTATGGTAAGGGCATAGTCAATAGACAATACAAACATATTTGATAAAATCAATTATAGTAAAAGAGAGAAATCAAGAAAAGATAATTTCATTAACCATCAGATCAATAACCATTCATTACATCAGACAAGCAAAAGAGAACCAAATTCACCCAAAAAATATTGTGAAACCTAGGAAGAGGAGGGGGTTTCTGGATTAAAGATTGGACAACAAGTGTAAGTCTAGCATTGGACTCCATGCAATGGTTAAATAGCTGGGCCTTATGATTGGCCACTTCAGTAGACAAATTAGTATTTTTTGCCTTCAACTCCACAACTTCATTAGAACTAGGTCCCTCTGTCTATGTTAGAACTAGTTTAGCCTTCACCAAGGCTATCTCATCATTCTTAGAACTCAAAAGAGATGTCAAGTTTTCAATTTTTGTCTCAACTTCTCTTTTTGAGCTACCAACTCAAACATCCTACTTAAATTCAATGCCTTCCCTTCTACATCCTCACACTTGACTAGAGAGTTTAAAGAGAAGGTCTTCTTCATAGCACCCCTTATTCCAACTTCTAAAGAAATTTCAAAGTGTCGAAACACTTTGGTAAAGAAATCTCCATACCCCAACCCATGGTTGCCATCCTTCATGGTTAAAAATTTTCTCATGTGCTCCAATATAATTATTGGGAGCTTAATTGTCTCGAACTTGCTTAAATTTTCAATTAAGAACAGATAGGTGGCGAATGCCATTGTCCTTTTCTCAAAATGAGGCAGCAAGAATATTTTTTGAAACACTAGCAGTGTTCAGATTTGGCATTTTCCCAAAAATCTCCATAAAGTGTTTGAAACATGCCTTCCCAACTACTGACCTAGTCCCTTCCATTGGGACCCTCAAAACTTTCTCATTCAAAAATAATTTTCATTCACCAACTTTGGTTGTAAAACACCCATCACTCTCAACAACAACATCATAATAGAAATCCCTCACTCGGGATTCATATAGAACTGGGACAAAACCAACAAATAGATGTTTCCATAACTGTAGCTCAACATCATCTGCAAGATCACACATTCTCAATTTTGGTAGCACCACAATGTCAAAGACCCTACCACTGAGAACTTTTTGAGTTCTCAAAAATTCAATCCTTTCTTATTTGGTCAACTCTATCTCAATCTTTTTATTCCTTTCTTTTGAACCTGGTCACTCACTAGACTTAGGGACTAGTTTTGTAACTACTTCTCTCCTTGATTTTTTCACTTCCTTATCAAGTGTCATTCTCCTTTTCTTTTTTCTTCATCAACTTTTTTAAACAAGTCAACTATATCAACCTCAAGTACCTGGTCCTTCACAACTTTTCCTTTTCTCAACCTTCTACCAACATAGGTACGAGCTTTGTTCTCCTTCATAGCATCACTCATCAATTTGCTTGCAATTCCTCTAGTGTGATATTGTCTTTTTTTAATTCAGTTTCACCAACCACCTTTTCCTTCCCTTTGTTTGAAGTAGGCACCATCCTTCATTTTATTTCCCATGAGAGTGGAAGATTATCCTCATCATCATCATCCTCTAAATTAGTATCAGTCATAGGAAATGTTCTCTCGAGTGTGACCATTTTTGGAATTTGACTATCTTTCAACTAATTCTGCTTCTTCTTCAATAAAAGGAGTATGTAGTCCTTCCTTCATTTTAGACAGACTTCTCACCACAAGTTTTTCACTAGCAACTATTATGTTTCACTCACTCCCCTTTTTCCTTGTGTAAATCACTTTCTACAGCAAGATCATAAGAGAGATTAGAGGGAGAACTAGGTTGAGGTTGAGAACCAGCAGTATAGTATTTCAAAAAGAGCATTGCTTTAATAGAGTCAAAGGGAACCGGATATTGAGTGATGTTGAGCTCAGGGATATCAGGGGTTTCAAAAGGTCTCTCAGACTAGGAGTTTTGGGAAGAAGAAATAGGGCCTTTTTCACTTATTTCACCATAGGAGTTTTGGGTAGAAGGGTTAGGATTTTCACTAACAGGATCTTTTGATAGAACACTTTCACTCAACACATGTAGCATTTCCTTGTCAGTGTTAGAAGGCTGAGACATTATAAAAAAATAATTTAAAGAGGAAGGAGTAGGTTTTCAAGGAGTTTAAGAGAGAAGAAGAGTTTTCAAAGAACTTCAGAGAGAGAACAACAATATATAAGTTCATATGGAGCTTTTTCACTTAGTAAAGGGGGAAGAATAAGTTAATGAAAGGGTTTTTAGGTTCTTTGGAAAGTGCAAAGGATGGATCAACTTTTCAAGATTGATGGAATATCTATCAGCTGACACAGAATAGTAATGTCACGACCCAGATAGGGGACCTAGATGTGACATAGCGAAGGAGGATCCGAAGACCCTCGATTAAGCCATAATAGCATCATTACACACACCATCAGTTCGGAAGAGCGAAAGCTAAGCACATAACACGTAAACTTTAGGGGATTTGGAACTTTGGACTCAAGCTATGGGGACAACGTCGGGAATGGGACAAACATGTATACACATAGCACATAGCAATAATCTCTAAGGGGACGAGTGAGTAGGACTCAAGCTATGGGGGCACACCGGGATTATGGGACTTGCCACATAAGCACATAGTCATTCATAAAACCCATCATTGAAGTCATGAGCATAACAAGAGAACATGATCATAAGTCAAGCCAAATAGCATCGTATTACAAAGGTTCAACATACAAGTCAAACGTACAAGAGTATAGAGTGGTTCAACAAGCCTCTACATAGATGTGCGGGGCCTCGACAAGTTTGAGGCTAACCCTCAAAGACAAAGAAAGTAAATACATAATGTAAAGTGGTAGATAGATGGTGGATACTGCCCTTGAACAAGAGGGCTCACCACTAGCAAAGTCTTCAATAGGATATCAAGCGTCGTCTGGTAAAATGTAAATATCACCCTTGGTCCCTACATGGTTAGAACATGTAGACAAAAATATGGGTTAGCACAATTAAGCACTATGTATGCGGATATGCAATGCATATGACAAGTATAGTATGACCAAGAAACATAACAAGGGGACAAGAAATACGAAAGGAATGCCCGTAGCCAAAGAGTAGTATAACAATATGTCATTTCATGATGCATGAGATGCAATCCTATGTTCATATATAGGGGGGATGTAACCTCAACCGACAACATGGAAGACCCGAACGAGCCACTACACAGATCCGGACTACTTGCCAAGTAGTACCCAAGGATCCCTTGAGACAAGGGATAGCATGACATGGAAACCCCTATCTAG
>JBCEWC010022246.1:0-10108 GCA_038996855.1 Solanum aculeatissimum | reverse complement strand
CACTCAAGAAATCATTATCTCCACAGGTCACTGATTTCAAATTCTTTTTCAAACTTTCTCCAAAATAGTGTATCCTCCAATTTCATGTTTTAATTTTTGATGATTTTTTATTTTTTTCTTAAAAATTTTAATTGATGTCTTTCTTATACAATTTTTCATGTTAAATCTGATTTTTTAATTGTTGGTTTTAAATCTAATTAGTAAACGATTATTTTTGACATTTTAAACTTGTGATTGTATACATTTAAATTGTGATTATATACAACTTTTTCGTATGTTCTTGTGTTTTGTATAAATATGTTATACATATACTAATAGTTATAATTATATTTATACATCAAAGCATTTTGTTAAAAATAACAAACCTCAAATTTAAACGTGTATGTGAACAAATAAAAATATTTATACAATGTTAACAAATAAATCACACCAAAAATGTGTAGTTGTAACAAGATCTAATATTTATATAAACACAACTAACCTTTATGTTTTTTGGTATAAAGATATATATTAGGTAAGGAAGTCTGATTAAATTCACCTTCCATTAATTAAGAAAATTATTTCCTTATATTACAGCGGATCCACAACAAATCAATATTTAAAACAATTAATGTTTTTGTATAATTTTTTTTACATACACGATTTATACAAAACAAACTTTATGACCACGATTAAAAAATGTAATTTTAGAAACTATAGCTATTTTAGCCTATTATATTTCACTAGGTGGCTGTTTATGAATATTCCACTATATTTTACATCAAACCACTGCTGAAAGTTATATTTTTGTTAATGGGTTTTGTTGGACTTTTGTATGAAGTAAGAATCTCGAAATTAGTGTCTAAGAGAACCCCCCATCATTATGTGCACCTTATATTAGGGCTTTATTAAAAAGGGCCTTATATGGATGAAACATGAGTTTGGGCCTTCATGTCCTTTAGAACTCTTTATATATTATGGGTCTTCCCTCGCATTTTGACCTAAGGGTCATCTCAATATCTTTTCAAGAAATCTTATGTCCTTTTCACTTTTCAAGAAAGACGATCAAAAGTTAGTAACAAAAACAAATTTGGTAGTTCAGTCACTAATTTAGAATTTTTATTAAGAAATTCAAAAAATAAAAATATAATGCTTAAGATTTGAAATTGAAAGTTAAGGTGGATGTTGAACTCTGTGAACCACTAAGCCATATATTATTAGTATACTGTATAATTTTTTTTATGAAGGAGATTCAGATGAACCCCTAGATCTAAACAATTAAAAAGAAGGCGGCAGAGAGTGTTACCTGAAGAGAAACCTTAGGAGCAGGAGGCTTTGTGGCAATGTAGAAAACAACCAAAGCTATTATCATACTCACAATAAGCCTCCATGTTACTTGCACAACGATCCACGGTGTTGAATCCGAATATCCCAATGAAAAAAACCGTCTCCAACTTCCTTTTCCATAATAGTAATCCTCCTCCTCATCCTCGTTCTCACGAACACTAGTACCATTTTTCCCATGGTGAAGCAATAACATTGCTCCGCGACGACGTTTCTCTTGATCAATCTCGATGTTCTCATCTATCCCCGTCCCGTGGCTCTGAAGAGAGTCGCATGAGATCTTCTTCTCGTGATGCGAGAAGGAGTGGTTAGATCCACGGGACGAGGAGTATCGAGAGAGAGCCAATGGACCGGTTTCCGGTTCATTACTGTTGTTGTTATTGTTGTTGTTATTATTATGCCGTAACAATTCGCCACTATTTGCATGGGAAATAGTGGATGGACTTTGGACAAAGTAAAGTGGATAGGGAGAATTTCTGAACAAAGCTTCCTCTTCTGAATCCATTCTATAGCTAGCCATTGTTTGTTTTGATAGATGAAATTTGGAGACGAGAGGGAAATATGGAACTGTGTTTGGAGGGTATTTTAAAACTAGAAAAAAGCAAACCAAAAAAACAAAAAGAGACGTTGCTTTTGAGGTTGGCTTAGCTTTACTTACTGGAGCCATCATTACTTTGAACCTGCAAGCCACTCCCTGCCTTACCAGAGTTTTTTTTTTTTTTTAAGATAAATTATTTTTTAAAGTTATAAAAAAAGGTGTGTTTTTTTGTCAAAATACAAAGGGAAAAAAGGGTCAAAATTATTTCTTAACTTTATTTTATTGTTGACTTTATCCTCGTCGTTAAAAGTAACTTGAAAATATTTTTGTCATGAATAAAATTTTCACCTTACCCCTCAATTGGATGGAAAATCCAAATAACATAATTTTGACCCGTTTTATCTATTACTCAATCCCTCAACAATCTAAATCAGACCTGTCCTAAAAAAAAATCAAACTTACTCCTAAAATTATCCATTTCTATTTCAAATTTCATCTAGGGTTTAAGCTCTCAATTACTAAAATGAACTGAATTTACATCAGATCTGAAATTGAAATTGAGGCTCAAATTTGTATAAAATGGGGGCAAAGAGGAGAAGAAGACGATGAGGCCATGGATGCAAAAATGAACCGATTTGACTTATTTGTACTTTGCCCCACCAAGATAAGAATCGGGTTTTTTCCATGCCCCGAAATTCAGCCTAGAATCATCATAACAGTATCATCACTGTCTCTTTCCATCTTTTCTACAGCAATTTGTGGACAGTTTTCAAAACCAATAAAAATATATGGAACGAAGGAAGTAATAATTTCCAACCTAAAACCGCCCCATTACTCTTATTGAAATCCGGTGAAACTCAAACTCAACAAGCCTCACCTTCATCCTCCTCTTCCTTGTTGTTTCTAGGCGACCTACAATTAGGGAAGCCTCCAAGTTTCGGCAACGAACGAAGCAAACAGCAACAACAATCAAAGATTTTATTTTATTATTTTTTCTTTATGCATTAGATGTTTAAAGATCAAATTTAATGGGTTGTGGATTGAGTCTAATCGAAAATTTGTTTTAACTGATAACTCTAATGAAATTAGGCTAATTTTAGTGGATTTGGGATTTTTCATCCAATTAAGGGGTATGGGTGAAAAGTTTATTAATGGCAAGGACATTTTCAACTTAGTTTTAACGGCGAGGATAAGGTCAAACAATAAAATAAAATTGATGGGTATTTTTGACCCTTTTCCAAATACAAATGTTTTTGTGTACGTAATGTTTAATATTTTTGCTTATCTAATATTGAAAGTTAAGTAGTTCATTTAACGTATTTTTCTAAAAATATATTTTTCTTCATGTCGAACATATATACCTTGAAAATTGTTGTCTTTGGTGGAAAAATATATAAGCATTTGTTGCATTTTCTTCAACAAAAAGACTTCTCCCTGTTGATCTAAACAGTGGAGATGGTATTATGGTTACCTAAGCAGTAGTTCGTTTGCATTATACCAAGAAATATTATAAATTGTAATACTAATCATTTCAATGCAATAAATCTAAAAATGTTGATCGAAGTATTTGAAGTTGATTCTGGAAAAGCAAAAGTATTATTTTGAGATGAAGATAATAATTCTGTTGTTTAAAAAATCATGACTTGGTTTGACTTGACATAAAATTTTAGAAGATAAAAAAAATTGATTTTGTGATTTTAAATTAAAATTATGTCAAATGTATCAAAATATTCTTTCATCTTATAGCCATAAACATGTCATGCGAAAAGTTAAAATAAAAATATTACCAAAAAAAAGAAATTATTCTTTTTGAAACAGACTAGAAAGAAAAAATAGATCATTCTTGTTTAAATAAAGAGAGTAATAACTATGAGTAATTCAAATAATCAATTTTGAAAGAAAAAGAAATAAAAAACAACTTGTTATTCGAGCTATCGGCAGAAAGCTTCGACTGCATAACATTAATAAAACAAAATACATTTTTTAATTAAAATTTCCACTTAAAAATATTAAGTGACTATTTTGACAGATATTAAATAAGTAAAAATAATAATAATAACATTTTTATATAAAAAAATTAGAAAATTTCTGATATTTCAGTGAGAAATTTGTATCTCACCATTCGTTCTCAGGTTATTGGTTTAAAGAGAAATGAATAGAAAAATTATATATTATAATATAATTTTTTCATTGATTTACGGTTAAAAAAATAAAAAAAAAAGTATGTTTCTGGTAATTACAATGGTTTTGCCGAAAATTATGGAAGGGTCCCAGTCATAATTAAATTGATTTAATTAACCTCTACTGCCTACTATTTTTATAGACTATTATTTTACTAGAGTATGCTTTACACCGAAATGTTTCCTCTTCTTATGTCCTAGGGAATCATCACAAATTAAGCACGCTTTTTAAGTATTCATTTAATAAGAGTAGTTTTTAAAAAAAAAAAGAATTTTAGTAATTTAGTTAGGCATTAAAATTTTAGGGTTGATAAAAAGTTCAATTTTTCTATTTATAATCTATTTTTCAATTTTTTAATTTATTCTCCATGTCTCATTGTATTCCCTCGAGCCTCAACATATTTCACGCCTTTCTAAAAATCTTTTCAAACCAGTCCTACTTTTAAGATGCAAGGTTACTACCTATATTCGTTACCAGTCCCAATTGTCATGTCAGCACGGATTAATATATGTTATTTTTAAATAATATATATTTTTTATTTTATTTTAATTTATATTAAACATATAGAATATTTAGAGTTAATTTTGAAAGTTTATTTTTTAAATTATTAATAGCTTAAGCAGCTAGAAGAAATAACATAATTAAATTAAATTGTTGTGTCAATGGATAACTGTCTTTAAAAAAAAATATTAGGGATAATATTATAAATTTATAGTTAAAGTAGCTAAAGAAATAATTAATAAAAATGGTATAGTAAAATTAAGTAGTTTAAACAAACATATCAATTAACAAATGTTGATATCGAACGCAAGTTATCTGCTTATATATAAGTAATAGATATGCATAAAATTATTACTCCATTTTTTCAATTAGAAGTGACAATTGAATAGGAATAGACAGATAAAACGAGTTTGATAAAAATAGAATAAAATATTCAATATTTTACACAAATAAAAAATATGAATTATGAATATTTATACTAACATAACGTTAGAAATAGTTAGGTGAGACTTTCAGTCAAGATACATGAATGATGTTAATGTTGAAAGTGAAAAAAAAAACTACGGGAATTGATATTGAGCAAAAAAGAAAATGTAAAAGGATTTCCCATTTTTATTTTTTTGCTTTCAACATATCAGCTTGTTGATTTATTTTTTATTTTTATTTTTATTGTTGATCTTCTTGTGATACATATAGGTTCAGATTTTTAATGTATCTACTTATTTTTGTTTTTAAAATTAATGTATAATGTCTTTGTTTCAAAATTATGATACATTAAATTTAAATTATGTTTTTGAGATGAATATATTTATCATAATACATAATTGTGTATGTGTTTTATTTAAATTGACAAGTACTATATTTCTACTAAATACATTTAATAAGTAATTTTCTCATATGATAGCTAAATTTGAGATCGATACACTACTATGTGGTAATTGCTATGCATTCGAATACATCTAGTACAAATTCAAATTTATGTATCATGCTCAAAAAAATTAGTGCATGATACATCACTATTCATGTATATTTTGTTTGAGAAATATGGTATTTTATAAAATATACATTATACAAGTAATCATTTTTTTGTGTATGTGTGATACATTATATGAACACACACACATGAAATACATGTAATAAAGTTTAAAAACTACTAAATTTGATATATATTACTATGTATTATGTACATATCAATTAATTTGATACACTTGCATTAATTATAGAACATTAGGATTTAAGTATCAAGTATATGTTATGTGCACAGATACATAACCTTCTAAGTTAAATAAGTCTAAATAAAAATTAAAAATTACAGCATATACTACATAACAACGATCGACACATGATAGATTATATATCATGTATTAGATAAATAATTAAAGGCATGATACACACATATTTAGATATAAAAATAGACTAAAACTCATATGTATTAGAAAAATATTAACAACAACAACAACAAAAATAACCAGTTACTCGATCAATGTTATGTCATATACATAAGTATGAATATGATACAAATTGAAATGGTCATAAAAACATTAGTGTTTATATATCAAATAGTAAATCTTGATAGTGTCTTCAAATACATAATTTTTTAGTTGAATAAGTATGTGTATATGTATCTAATAGTAAAAGATTACAAAATTTATAATAGTTATGTATCAAATACATAACTATTAGCATGATACATATTAATTATGTTTCAATAAATTAAGATTATGTATCAAAATTAATATTTGAACACGATACATTGTTCATGATAAAAATATAATGTATCATAATGTTGAAAGAAGACAATTATATATTAATTTAAGACAAAAAAAATTATATTTTACACTTTCTTCTTTCCTCTGTGTCCACTTCTATAGCCTTTTTCATTATCGATAATGGTGTCACTCATGAATCTCTACCCAAAGCCCTTATCCGAGCCACCAATAATTTGACCTTTTTTTTGATGTTTCGAGGTATTTTTTCCACATTAGATTTTGAAGTCAAAGATGCACCCTTCTTCGACTAATTGGATAACTAGAACATCATCCATATATATCAGAAATTTGTAGATGAAAAAGTTTAAAAAAAATTGATGATTGATGATTGATGAATTCAAAAAAAAAGGGGGGTAAAGAAGATGATGAGAAATTTGTTATGATTTGGGATAAACTAGAGAGAATAAAATTTAAAATTTGAATTGTTTGAAGTTGTTACTATTTTGAGAGGGATTAATATCAATTTATTTTTTCTGATTTGTGAAACTGACATTTAATTTGATATTTTATCTCTTTTAGTGCAATAGTCAATAAGTTAATGTATCAATTAATATATTATGATAAAAAAAATATTTTGTAAAAAAGAGTGAATTAAAGGAAAGAATGTAACTTTAATTATCAATTAAATTTACTATAATTGTAGATCTTATATTGGTCCGAAATAATTAGGTTTCTTGCTTTTGAAGGCAATAAATAAATGAATTGATATGCAAGATTTGTATGTATAGTTATCATTAGTGTTTATTGTGAGAGCATCAAAAATAAAGCAAACCATGCCTTTTCCTCTTCCTTTATTACAAAGAAATCATTCAATCCACTATAATATAAATAATTAAAACTTTTCACATATTTATCTTGTTAAATTTTTACTTTTTTTTTTATTTTTAATATTATACCAAAAATAAAGAAAAGGGACTTTACAAATTAAAGAACGTGACAAATTAGAGCCAAGAACGCCCCTTGAGAATGATCTTTACGCGTCGGAAAGTCATTATTACGCCATCCGTTTTAGTTTATTTGTGATGTATAGTAAAAATAATTATTTTAATTTAAATAATTAAGAGAAAATAATTTATTTTTTCAGCTAAAATAATTAAGAGAAAACTAATTAAGAATTGTGTCAAAATTTATCATGACAATTAAAATAGAACGAATGAATTAATTAGAATCAATTTATATGATATCTTATCTGTTTTTAATCTATATAAAAAAGAATGATATCTCTTTCTATATTTAATAATAAATTAAATTTCAACTTTTTTTTTAATTAACTTTGAAAAAAATAATTTATAATATGATTTGTTTTACCATCTCAAAAAGTTATCTGGCAAAATTTTGATCCTCACTCAAACACTATATTAATATCGGACTTGAGGGTACTAAGAAGTAATTATATCATACACATTAGAGGGTGTCTGTTATTTGTAATTTACCTTGTGTATTAACCTATATCCTCTCTTTTGATTTCTTTTACTTGTCTTTTTTTTTTATCAAGACATTAACTAAAAAATAATTTGATTAGATTATTTTTATTGTTCCTTTTATCTCAATTTAATAATATCATATTTTTTACCACATTAATCTTTGTATATATTTATAACAGTTATATTGAATCATCTACGAAGGATGATTAGTAAAATGTGCCAAATAGTCATGGAGCATGGGGATGCTCTGCAAAGATGATAAAAAGAATCATATCAACAAATAAAATTTATTGTGTAGTAGATTCAATGGATGAAGTTTAACTTATAAAAATTTAAATTCAAGTATATTGTGTTGAAATTTACATACAAATCTTTATATTTCATGTGAAAAATTAACGAACTGTGATTATTTTTCATTTTTTTAGAAAAGTAAAAATTTTATTTATCAAATGAACTTTACAAAAGAGAAAAACTAGCGGTATTTGGATAATCACTATTCATCGAAACATCCCTTATACTAACTATTCAACTATTGATGAAGAATAGTAGTTCAAGCTAGCCAAACACAGTTTGTTTTGCACTGTGCCTCGCCCATGTATCTCTAGTATAATTTGCTTCACCAACATATATCTGTCAGTTTTTTTTTCCTTGAAATGTTCTTTGGTTCCTCTTCGGTCAGATTCTGTATATGTGGCATGCCAACATTATTCTATATATTACAACATTCACTATTTTTTTTTTTTTTTGCATGTTGAACACCGAATTCAACACTTTTGTACAAATCATAAGCCCCTATTAATTCCCTTCAAACACAAGATTTTACACCATACTGTAGATGCATATGAGCATACGAAAAACAAATGGTCAATATTCTCATTTATGTCATCACACAATGGACGTTTCATGTTCTCGAGAGCATATCATTTAACAACTCTATCTCTAGTCAACAGTTTTTTTTTATGGCTAAATATAACAACTTCGAAAAATTCAGGTTATTATACAATACTCTCCTCCATGGCACCTTTTGAAACTACCATACAATATTTTTTATTAAGAATTGAGGTATATGTATTTCATCATCCTCTGTCTCAATGAAAGTATTCTTTGATTTGAATATCTCGTGTATCATCCATGATGCTTGAGGTATTTGTGCCTCTTACATAGGCATGCCTTTTATATGATAGTCGTGCATCTATTGCATCCATAACGTGTTCTTCTTTTTGTGTAGAATTCACAATAACTTTGCAATGGCAGCTCTATTACAATTAAACATACTCTGGATGATCAGACCACATGTAGTTCCTAGTCAACACAGTACCTCTCAAGCCACTAAAGCCTTGTTTAGTATATTGTCCATAGAAATCTTCTACATAGAGATTCAATAAATATTAATGTCCTTTTAGGGAGCATGAATATTTTATAGTCCACGAAGTTATTTTTTTCCTTCACTTTATCCAGCAAAGACTTATATTGTGTGATCATCGTCTTTTTGTGCTTAGAGAAATACCTAGATATTTAAAAGGTAAATCCTCTTTAGAGAATCATAGGTGTTGCACTACCTGGATCTTACTACTCAAAAATAAATGAAGTTTTTCTAAACATTTGCATTCAAATCAGATGCCTGTGAGAACTTCGACAAATAAGAGTACAAGCTCTGAGCAGAAGTCATATCCCCCTTACAAAAACAATAGTAGGAGTTCCAATTGATTTTCTTTAATTTATGATGAAATTTAAATTGAGGAGCTCACATCAGTAATCTAGTTAGATATTTCATTGTTAGCACAATTAGGAAATGTGGCCTTTGTTGTCTACTCTTGGATATATTTTGTTAGTGAAGAAAATTTCTCTGGAAGAACTACTAACAATCATGTACAAATAAGAAGAAACACAAATATCTTATTACTAATGAACATCATTTTTCTGAGAGAACAGAAAAAATGTTCAAGTATTTCAAGTCCTGTTTCTATAATCTATTATTGTGTGTATGTGTATATTTTTTTCCCACAAACTTGTCCAATGAAAATTTATTTCATGATCCAACATATCAAGTTCAAGTATTCTATTCAGCATTAAAAAATGTTCAAGTATATTAAAATTGATATAGTCTAATTTTTAATAACTAATACACACAGATCATCAATAACCCTAAAATTCGCATAGTATCAATGCTGATGTTTATGTATCGACGTTACTTAAAAAATAAGGAATTTTTAGTAATTTCAGAAAAAGTTGGTATATATTGAGATTATGCATATAAAGTATGGGATTTCTATAATTTGCCCAATTTTTTTTTACATTTTTTTTAGCCCAAGTTTATTTAATTACTTAAAATAACCCTTTTGACTATTTCTTTTGTTATTTTCTTTTTCTCC
>JBCEWC010022245.1:0-10109 GCA_038996855.1 Solanum aculeatissimum | reverse complement strand
TGTTTTGAATCCATAACTACCAAATTTGATCACAAAATGAACATAAGAGTTGTATATACATGTATTGGGGTTTCAAGTAACCAATAACCATCTAAAAATACAAATCACACATTAATATATGCTTAAAATACTAACAGCAGTACTTAGAAGGCTTCTCAAACAGAAAAACTGGCCAGAAACTTGCTTTGTGTTTCGTCCCCTTTTGCAGTACGATAAGAACTTATTTAGAGTTTCACATAAACATAAACATTGTAGGTATGTGAATTATCTTTCGAAAACATATTTAAACACTAAAATCGCAGCCATATACAATGAGGTATTACACAATTACTACACACTACACAGTTTCTAGACAGAATTTAGCCACTTACCAAAGGATGGGGTTTCTTGATCATTTGCTCAAAGGGACTAGTTTTTTTCGTTATTTATTTGGTTTATAGTGTTATGAGGGAGTTTTAAGGTTAAAGTAGTCTTGGAACCGACTTACCTTAGAGGGGATATATATATATATATAAGTAAGTTAAGGGATGCCCAAGAAATGGTGGCTGCCCAAAACTCTTTTTTTTCCATTCCTTTTCTTTGTCTTCAAACCTTAATCTTATATTATGATGACATGTATAATATATAAGATTTCATAAAAGTAAACCAAATTACACTAAGACAACCCCTTCCCCTTTCCTTTTTGACGATTCAAGAAAATCAATTCCTTTAACGACACAGATTCGAGTCAAAGAGTTATGAAGTAGGGGTTGATTTATCTCAATGGAACATCGTTTTGAAAGTGCGTACATGATTTAATAGTAAGGTCATTACATAAAACCTCCACTTTACCTCCCTTCGCCTACACTTTCAATTATAGAAGATCGAGATCGAGGTCTTACTTGGATTTGACCTCTTCAATCAAGGAAGATTTGAAACCATCAATAACCACCATGCCCCCATCTTTAACCTCATCAAAACTAACACTCAACCTAGCCAACCGGTGGACCTCTTTGGATAATTCTTTCTTGCCCTCATCAACATGAGCAATACTTTCCATAGACACCCTACTTTGATCATTGACCACGATGTTAGCTTTCTCGGGATGATAGTGCATGCTCATATCATAGTCCTTGAGGAGTTCCATCCACCTTCTTTGCCTCAAATTAAGATCCCTTTGGGTGAACACATATTGGAGATTCTTGTGGTTTGTGAACACATCCACGTGAAATCCGTATAAGTAATGACGCCATATCTTTAGAGCAAACACCATGACTGCTAGTTTGAGATCATGGGTGGGATAATTACGCTCACACACATTTAGTTTCCTAGAAGCATAAGTTATGACCTTGTCGTCTTGCATTAGTACACACCCCAAACCAACCCTTGAAGCATCACAATAAATCGTAAAGCCTTCTAACCCTTTTAGTAGAGTCAAAATAGGAGCGAACATAAGCTTATCTTTCAAAGTTTAGAAACACTTTCCACATTCTTTGGTACACACAAATTTTGTTTTCTTTTGGATTAATTTGGTCAAAGGGGAAGCAATGGAAGAGAAACCATTTACAAACCTATGGTAGTACCCCACTAAGCCTAAGAAACTCCTAATATCCATTTTAGTCAATGTACTAGGCCAATTATTTTTCACTTCCATCTTCTTAGGGTCTACTTTGATCACATCACCCGACACCACATGCCCTAGGAATGAAACTTCTCTCAATCAAAACTCACATTTATCAAATTTGGCAAACAACATTTTATCCCTTAAAATTTGTAGCTCTCCTTAAGTAATTTACATTCTCCTCTTTACTTTGAGAGTAGATCAAAATATCATCAATAAATACAATCACAAACAGATCAAGGTAGCATTTGAAGACCCTTTTAATAAGATCCATAAATATTGTCGGCGCATTAGTTAAGCCAAATGACATAACCACAAACTCAAAGTGCCCATACCTAGTCCAAAATGTCATCTTGGGAACATCACACTCCCTCACCCTTAATTGGTGGCACCCGGACTGGATATCAATCTTAGAGAAATGGCTAGCCTCTTGTAGTTGGTCAAATAGATCGTCTATCCTTGGCAAGGGATACTTATTCTTTATGGTGACCTTATTGAGTTATCGATAGTCAATGCACATCCTAGGGGAGCCATACTTTTTCTTCACGAATAATACCAATTCACTCCAAGGTGTTTTACTAGGGCTTATAAAACCCTTCTTCAATAAGTCCTCCAATTGGTCCTTTAACTCTTTTAACTCCGCCAGGGCCATACGGTAAGGGGGAAAGGAAATAGGTTGAGTATTAGGGAGGAGGTTTATACCAAAGTTTATTTCCATTTTGGGAGAAATATCAGGAAGCTCTTTAGTAAAAACAATAAGAAATTCATTAACCACCAGAACCGACTCGATGAGAGGGGCTTTAGACTCAATATCCCAAACCATCATAAGATGGTGAATGCAACCCTTAGAAATCAACTTTCGGGCCTTAAGACAAGAAATGAACCTACCCTTAACCACTGAATCATGGCCATCCCACTCAAAAATGGGTTTATTAGGGATTTGAAATTTAACCTTATGGGTTCTACAATCAATGGAAGCCTGATATGCATGTAACCAGTCCATCCTAAGACTAATATCAAAATCTACTCTGTAAAGTTTAACAAAATCAGAAGGAAGGACTTTATGCACTATAGATATGGGACAATCCCTATAGACCCTTCTAGTAACAAAAAACTCACCAATGGGGGTAGACACCTCAAAGGGTTCATATAGTGACTCAAGATGTACATACATCTTATTAGAAATAAAAGGGGTAAGAAAGGAAAGGGTGGAACCCATATCCAATAATACATACACATCAAAGTTAAAGACCTTCAACATACTAGTAACAATATTGGGCATCTCATCCACTCCTTGCCTCCCTTGAAGAGCATAACATTGATTGTGACGTGGAGGGCCCCCTTGTTAGCCACCTTAGGCTCTTGGATTAACATGAGAACCTTATCCTTGAGGGAGACCATCTATTCCCTTGTTATGAACATGGGGACAATAAACAACCTTGTGGCTCATCCTACTGCATTCATAACAAGCATTTGAATCCCTTAAACATTTACCACTATGATTTCTCCTGCATTTTTTGCACCTTGGAAAAGTTATTCCATCATTTAATCCTTGTGCCTTAGGGTTGGGAACCCTATCATTAGTCAACCTTAGGTTATAGGAATTGGACGACCCTTGGCCTTGGAATTTATGGCCTTGTTAAAAATGACCACCCTTAGTGCCTTAGAAACCACCATCATACCGAGATCTCTTTGTCTCCCATGCCTTCATTTCCTAATCTTATTCCCTTCAAGTTGCTTGACATAATTCATGACCAAATATAAGTCCATATCACCCACAAGCATAGCAGTGCAACACTCTTCATTCACCAAATTGGACACTCCTGACACAAACTTGTTCATCCTTGCCCTAGGGTCGACAAATACATAAGGAGCATACTTAGAGAGCTTGTTGAACTTGAGGGAATACTCCCTCACACTCAATGAACCTTTCTTGAGATTCATGAAGTCCATCCTCTTTGTATCTCTAAACTCGATAGGCAAGAAATGATTTAGGAAAGTGGCTTTAAACTCCTCTTATGGGATGGGGCCACCTTTCTCCCTCTCTCCCTCTTATTGAGTGAACCAAATTTGTGCAAGGCCCTTAAGTTAATAGGCTGCAAGTTCCTCCTTCTCATCCGAGATCACCCCCATGATAGTTAGTACCTTGTATACATCATTAATAAATTCTTGGGGGTCCTTATCCATTTTAGAGCCATGAAACTCATGAGGATTCATTCTTGTGAAATCCCTCACCCTAGAGGATGGCGTGGGAGCATAGGGAGCTTGGGCTCCTTGGTTCAATTGGTTGGTCATGGCTTGTGCTAACATAGAGATGACATTCTGATACTCGGCGTGTGTGACCCCTTCATTGTCTTGGGGAGCTCAGGGATCCTGAGGGGCCGGATCACCCTTGCAGGTAAGAGCTCTTTCAGGCATTCTCATTGGTAGCACGATCTAAAAGAGCAAAAGACCATCCTTTAAGAGAACAGGGAAATCATAATCCAATACTATAGCATGACATAGATCATGAAGAAGTGAACTATTTCCTAGAATGTATCATAGTTTCCCACTCATAGTTGTGGCGCGTTTCACAACCATGAATGAGACTCTACTTGATGCGGTGTATTGGATTTCCAAGGAATATTTACAAACCTAGTGCTCTGATACCAAGGTTGTCACGACTCATGCCTAGGGCCTATATGTGATAAGGCAAATGGGAGACCCGAAGGGAACCTAAACTAGCCTCTTACATATATCATTGGCACATCCTTAGTTACGGAAGCTTAAATCAACGAATAATAAGTAGCAAATAAATTCTAGGAGAAATAGGACTTTGGACTCAAGCTATGGAGATACATAGGGAAGAGAAGTTGCATGAGTCACATAGCAAATAATGTCTAAGGGGAGGGTAAGTAAGACTCACGCTATAGGGGTATTTCTGGGACTTAGGACTTCCATCTCATCAACAACATACAACAATCATAGAAGGGGATAAAGGGACTAAGGGAAGCCTTGCATAGAATATAAAGACATAGTAGAAGTTGAGCTCATTACATAATAGTCATATCCAATGACACCTCTATTATGAATGGAACAGGGGCCAAGACATGCTTCGGGGATCATATTCAATTAGAAAATATCCATAAATACATAAGACTTAATTAAGCATGAAAGGAAAATGGATATTGTGCCCATAATGGAGAACTCACCAAAGAAGTCTTCAAGTAATCTGGCTAGCCACGTGGAGGAGGATGAATAGGAGCTATGATACCTACAAGGTGAGATCATGTAGGCTAAAGAGTATTCATTAGTACTTGGAATGTACTTAGTATGTGGGGTGTAATGCAAGCACATAAATGTATAACATTACAAAATGCATAATCATAATTAATAGATAAGAGGTCAATATAATATGCATGGATGGTGCTTAAGTCAAAATATACGTAGAGACAATCAAACTCTCATAGCATACATACATATGTGGGAGGAGACCATAACCAACATATAAGACCAAGCAAGCTACTACTTGGAATTCTGATGCAGACCCCCCACCGGAAAAGAGGTGGTCAACTTACCAAGGTAAACCAAACATAACCCCACTTAGTGGGTAACTTGACCTAGATGGATCCACTAATAAAAATCCCGTTTAGGGAGCATAACATAAACCTATAGTGCCACATAGTTAAGAAATCAAGACTTTGTATAAGGACCTCTTAGGTCGATTCCCCACCTTAAGCCTCCTTCGGTGCTAAGTCAATCCCACAAAATACTTAACTTAATCTTAAATATCATTATAGCTTGAAAGACTTGTAAAATCATGATAACATGACATGAGTAGCTCATTCACATAACTTGACCCCTACATGTGAGCATATACCATACACTAGAGGGTAAAAATATTCATAAACTTGACCCCTTCTAGTGGTATAGCTTTACACAAGAGGGTGGAACATTTGTAAACTTGACCCTTTCTTGTGGAAATTGGTGAGTACATGAGGGTATAACACTTATCATACTTGACCCCTTCATGTAGATAATATCCATTCACAAGAGGGTAGAATATAGCATAAGGACTCAATATTTTTCTTGTAAATCATATGAACTTTTCATGAGTTCAAAACATACTTAGGAGTCCATATAATCATCATCTCATGCTTATCTTGAAAACCATGTAATAATCTTCATCACGTAAATTTAGTCAAACATGGTGGGTGAAAGCATACGTACCTAAAATCATGCAATTTAATAGTATACTCATAAAGAATGTCATGCAATTTAATAGTATACTTATAAAGAATGTAAATCCATTTCACTTGAAGAATTAAATCAACTAGCCCACCGATGTAGTAGAAAGGAACCCAAATTTAATATCATAAAATTCATCTTAAAAATCATCACCTTTATGGTTCATAACATGCATGGGTTCAAGAATCATGAATCAAGTCATGGAATAAGTCTTCAATAAATATTCAGTCATTATTAGTCAATACTTGAAGAATTTGAACTTAACTTGTATACATAATGCATAATATAGTTTACCCATAACTATCATAGCTAAAAGAAAATAATAAGACTTAGAGAATGAGAAGAGGGTTGGCTCCATGGGTGAAAGAATCCCCATTAATGAATCCCACATACCTTGCTTTATAGGAGGCAAAAAACCTTAGAGGAAATAGTGAGAATCCGAAACCCTAGCTTGGCCTTCTTACTTGCAACCTTGGAGGGGGATTGAGAGCGTTTGGGATTTAGAAGAATTTTGAGAGAACAAGAATGAGAAAATTAGGGTTGAAAAGGCTGATAAAAGATCCTTAGAAAGGGTAATACGACGTAGTTTAATTGCCAAAAGGAAGGAAATGTTGATTTTGTCCCTTTTAAAAACTCGGCCTGACCGGTCCACGAAACCCCAATCCCGGCTCGTGGACAACTCCAGGAGTCATGGAACCGCTCGTGGATCATGGTTTCTCTAAACATTGGCCACTAGAACTTTCTATGAAACCCCCTTCATGACTCGTGAAACGTTACATGAGTTGTGAAATCCCCTCATAAACCACTCCTTGCCTTAGACAAATTTTAGCCCTTAAGGTCCCTTAAATGAAGTGAGTCCCTAAGTCGTAGAGCATTCTAAGTCTCATACTTTAGGTATCATAAAGCTTTCCAGTGTCTCCTTAAAAATTTATGTCTCAATGCCCACTTCTATGAGACCATCCACGAGTTGTGGATCACTTCAAGGGTCGTAGACCGTCTCATGAAACTGATTCTCAAGGTATTTTCTCTGCTTATAATTTTTCCAAGGTCTTCAACCATGAGGGGTGTTTCAATTATACTCACTCTTCACTCTCATTACTCACTCTCATTACACAGACTCTAGAATTTATACTCTCCTAAAGGTCTTTCAAAGTGTGACATAGAAGATTCAACTTCAGAATTCAAGGAAGGCTTTCTTATCAAATCAATTTCTTCTTAATCCTTCTAGATTCCTCAGGGTATGTGGGAATTCATTAATGGTCCCTTTCAACCATGAAACCCCAAAAGATTTTACTATTTAATTTATGAATTTTAAACTTACTTTGAATATGGGTTTTTTAAATTAGTGTTGATTTGATTAAATTGAGATATTGGTTGTTCTTAATTGTTGATTTTAATATGATTTAAGCCCTATTATATTGAATTACATTGATTTTATGATGGTTTAACATGCATGTCCTCTTGAATCTATAAATCTTTGGATGAATAGTGTTAATTATGTTTTTAATTATGATTTCCTTGTGATTTAAGTATGGATTCATCTTATTATGTTATTTTAAACACGAATCTCTATTTCCCATGATACTCTCTCATCATTCATGGCATATGCATGCATGAACATTGATTTTATGGAGTTTATGATGTGGGCTAAGACCCAATTATGATTATGACCATATTTTCAAGCAAAGTATGAATATGACAAGATTGTGATCACATGAGGTTTATGATATGGCTTTTTTAAAGCATTATGGGTGTTATTTACCACTATGTACAAGTTAAATGAGTATGTATTCATGAATTTAAGTATGATTTCACTTTTTATCCCAAGAATGCACGAATTGAAGTATGTTTTGGCTTTTAAGCCTAAGTTTCATGACAAAAATTTGAAAGACTTATCCTCTTTTTAAAATCATGCATATGTATAAGTATTCCCGTGGGATGATGACCTAGCACCGAATGAGATTAGAGGTGGGGCCTCAATCTAAGGGGTCCTTATATAAAGTCTCCCTTCTCATAACTATGTGCCAATGTAGGTTTATATTTATGCCTCATTATGAGATGATCATGAAATCCTTTTGAAAAGATAAATTTGTAAGGAAGGTGGCCATCACACCGAAAAGATAAGTTTGTAAGGTGTGGTGTAGGCTAGCTTTGGCAATTAGTCAACTTTTATCCGATAGGAGGCTTTCATCGTGCGGATTCATGTATTAGCTTACATGGGTTTGAGATGTCAATTATGGTCCCATCCCTGTTTGTTTAAGTATCATGACATTCAAGCATCACAGATGTCGTGGCATATTGATATTATATTCTTTCTTATATACTTTTTTCTATATAAGTGCCCTTGCCATCAAACATTGATTTACAAGTTATTCATGTTCATGTCTATGCATGCCTACATACTTAGTACATTCCAATGTAATAATGCATGCTCTTGAACTTACATGATCTAACCATGTAGGGGCTGGGAACTATATCCATCCACCTCTTGATAGTTAGCTTGGGTTCTCTCGAGGATTATTAGTGGTAAGCCCTTTATTCCTAGGACAAGAACCACCTTCTATCTACCTATTTTATGTTTTTCCATCTTATGTCTTTTATGTTGAGGGTGAGCACGGTACATGTCTTGGCCCCCATCCTATTCTATGTAATATAGGCATTGTTGGGCATCATGAAATCCTTCATATGTCTATGTTATGTTTATGTTGAAGTACTATGATATGTATTATGCTATGATGATATGAGAATGATACGATGTGGGAATGTTGAAAGTCCTAACTCCCTTCCATCCCTATAGCATGAGTCATACTTAACCGCCCCTTAGTCTTTATTTTCTATATGCTATGTGAATTCATGCAAATCTCTTTCCTTACGACATCCCCATTGCTTGAGTCTAAAGCTTGATTTCCCTTAGAATTCTGTGTTTATTGATTAATTATGCACTTTTGACCCAATGATATGTAAATAGATGCTACGAGGCTTGTCTGGGGACTCTCGGGTTCCCATTCGCCATGTCACTCCTAGGCCCTAGGCTCGAGTCATTACAAAGATGGTATTAGAGCACTAGGTGTATAAATGGTTCTTGGAGTCGAAAATGCCTCCTCAAGTAGAGTCTTATTCATGGGTGTGAAAAATGCCATATTTATGGGTATGAGTCTACAAGGCATTTTAGGAAATGCTTTATTTTTTCATGATTTATATCATGCCATGGAATGTGTCTTAATATTTTCTATTTCCATCCCTCCATACCTGTAACAACCCGAAATTTTTTGAAATCTCCTTATGATTGGTCTTATATGATGTACTACTGGTCATGGGTAAGTTTTGGTAGCCACGGGTTGAGTTTAAGTGGCCAAACGCAAATGGGCTAGCTGGTGGCCTAGAGGGACAATTTTAGCAGTGTACTTCAAATGGTCACAACGTTTGATGTGGAATGCACCATGTGGTCTGCTAACTATAAAATTGAATCTATTTGGTTTACCTTTGCAACACAACTAGTTTCACTCAATTCGGAGTTTGGAGGAGGGAGATATTACCCAAATAGTGGGACTATCTGAAATTCAGAAGACATTGGAGATAGGCTCAGAAAAGTGGCTAAGGGCAGGGCCACGGACCGTGAAACTTGAAACGGTCTGTTTGGGGTGTCGTGGGATGCTCCAGTGAGATAGGGGTGGCCAGGAACAACCCCTAAGACAAGTGTGGAACCACGAGACCTTGAACAGCTCATTTGAGCCTAGACAACTCGTGTACTGTCCCGTCAAGTGGGAAAGTAGCTAGGACAAGCCATGGCCAAGTCTGGGAGTCTAAGGTTGGACTCATGGGACCCTTACACGGCCAGTCAACCTCCAAATGGTCCGTCAAAATGCTCATCAAGTGTTCCAGAAAGTCCTCCGAGAGTTTGCACTAAAAACTTGTCTAAGTGTTGTTTGATGGTAAGGGAAACGGACCGTGAACAGTGAGACGGGAACTGTAGCAGCCGTCTCACTCTACTTAGTCTCGGCAAGTTGAATTTTATTAATGGTATTTTCGTGATTTAATATTTCTTTAAGCCCCCTTTTGGTACCCTAAGGTCTCCTAAACCCCTAAAACATTCCCTAAACCATCATTTATCCATTCAAACTCTTCTACACTCTCTCTTGAAATCCTAGGACTCTCTTGGCCTCCATTGAACGAAGCTTGGGAAATTCGGGGAAAGAGACCTTGACTAGGTTTGACTTTGCAAATTGTTGGTGGAATTAAGGTATGTGGGACTTGATTCAAGGATCCTCTTCCATCCTTGAAG
>JBCEWC010022244.1:0-10110 GCA_038996855.1 Solanum aculeatissimum | reverse complement strand
GAGGGGGCGGTGGAGGGGGCGGTGGAGGCGGCGGAGGGGGCGGAGGAGGAGGGAGGCGGAGGAGGAGGGGCGGAGGAGGAGGGAGGCGGAGGAGGAGGCGACGGAGGAGGAGGCGGCGGAGGAGGAGGCGGCGGAGGAGGAGGCAGCGGAGGAGGAGGCGGCGGAGGAGATATGTCAATTTTATTGGCCACGAAAGAGCTTCTATGACTCGTAGATGGTTGTACAGTTCATAAATGATCCTCATAGTTGTTGTTGACACTTGTTGAAATTTGGAATTTTAGTTGAGCCTACGAGTTGGTTCTACGACCTGTAACGCTTTCTATGATCCATAAAAAGGGGTTCGTAGAACCCTGAACTCACAATTCTAAAAACGTTTTCAAGTGTTGGATTGATATATCAGAGGGTATGTGATTCGTAATTCCATCAACAATCCATAGAAATTCATCCGTGATTTCAAGCCCACAAGCATAGCTTTTGAATCTGTAATTACAAACTAATAGGATGAACCATATATGGGTCTATGACCTGCAGAAGGCGATCATAGACGTAAGGTCAAAAATCAAAAAATTGAAACCCTAATGTACAAAGGGACTTCTATGGTGCATAAACCCATCCACGACCCAGAAATGGGGTTTCGTGGATCAGTTTGACAATTTTAATAAAGGACAATTCTGTCTTTTACCATCATTTTCAAAATAGAACCTAGTTGTTTGGGGTTACTTTGAGCACCATAACAGTACCCTATGATCCTTTTTCCACATTTACCCTTAGAATCTTTTGATATCTAAAATAAGGGGAGAAAAGCCTACGATTTAAGAGTGTTCACTAGGCTCTTCGAGTTTTGATTGTAACCACCATGCTCCAAGTATGTGATGCTAACTAAAATATAGATTGAGTTCATCCACATGCCTTATTTCCCTGTGCAATTGCTCGTTGTCCGACGCTAATGCTTAGCACACACCCCTACATGGAGGTTTTTAAGCAGTCGTACTCAAGTATTTAACCTAACATGGGTTAGGATCGTTCTCAGGAGGAATTTGACAGATTCTGGATTAGCACACTTTTGTAAAGTGAATTGATATACCCTAATATCTCCCAGAAACAGAAAAACAAAAATAAATATAATGAGGGGGGATTTGTAATTGAAAATAAATTCTAAAATAATGTCAAAGTGTTTGTGATCAAAAGAGAAACAAACTAGGGATACATGTTCCCTATGACTCCCTAACTAAGTGTTCTTGGATACTTGCGACTCTTTTCTAGTGTGTTAGGAGAATTGCATCACATTACTTGATCGATCTCTACGATGTTGCAATACTAACCCTTACTTTTATCCCAGACTAAAACTACTGTCCCTGGTAGATTGATTAGTTGAGAGAAATCGATCAACCTTTGTTAATTAATTCTTTTCCTATTCGTCACTTTTTGGATCAAGCAAGTGATACTAGGCAAGTGTTAATGTTGGCCTTCTATTAAAAATCAGTTAAAGTGAAGAAATTAATTAATACATCCTAACACTATCCAAGAAATTGCAAGTAATCCAATTTTATCTTAGTTAGCTTGTCATGGTTCCCACAAACCTAATTATGGATTCAGCCACGCATACTTGGAGTATGATCATAAATCATTTAAGAAGAATACATAATTAAATTACTTACGCATAAGAATTGATGAACAAATATCCAAAAACTCAATGAAATTGCAAACTTGAAATAACAAAATAACAAAATATTATTCGTAAACTTTCAATCTTATTATTCTCTCTCTAAAAGTACCGTATCTAATGTTCTATGACGTTCTATATCTGATTAAAAATCTAAAAACCTATTTATAGTACTTAAAATACAATGCTAAAACAAAATAGGATAATTGTGTCGGCGCCAGTTACGAGCAACATTTACGTCTCATGAGGCAGTTCACGGCTCGTGAGTCGGGGTCTCGTGAAATGTGGTTGCAGCTACTGACATCTTTTATGAAACCTTCTTCATGAGTTGTGTAGGTTTCCATGACCCACGAAAGGTTTTGTCTGAGTCACTTTCAACAACTCTTCAATATTTGTTGTTCAATTCATGACCACACTCTATGACTCATATGATGGTCTACGACTCGTATTCTGCTCTAGTAGAGTGGGACTCACTTTTTCCCGCTTCACTTGAACAACAAACAAAACTCCCTCTACGACTCATGGAATGACCCATGACCCATAGAGGGTCTCATAAATTGCCAAATCATCTGCAAATCTATACTTCGAGTTCAAAACCAAGCCAATAATAAAATCCTGCAAAATCAAACAAAACAAACATCAAAACCACTAACATCGCTTTGAGAACGCACAAAATCTCAAATTTTAAGCATTAAAAGTGTTGTATTTTGGCAACACATCAACACCCTCAACTTAAAATTGTTGCTTGTCCTCAAGTTACGTACTCAATCTACTTAAGCAGTACAGAGACACATAGACATCAACCCAAGTGCACAAAATACATCAAAATATCAATAGATACTCAAGTCTCCTCAAAACAAAAATCATCTAGCTATCTAGTAAACCAATAGAGACTATAAAATTCTAATAGTGCAACTATTACAAGCTATTCAACCACAAAAAAGAAACATATCACTGAATTAGTCAAGTATCAACAATGCATTGTGCTCTCGACTTCGCATTTACGCTTAGCACACACCCCTACTTAGGAGGTTTTGAAGCAGTCGTACTCAAGTATTTAACCTAACATGGGTTAGGATAGTTCCCACGAGGAATATGGAAGACCCCAAATTAGCACACATTTTGTAAATTGACTCGATGTACTTCAATATCTCCCCGAAACAAAGAGAATAAAAATGACTAAAATAAAATGGGGGGATTTTGAAATAAAGTAAATTCTAAACAACAATAGCAGATTGTTTATAACCAGAGAGAAACTAACTAGGAGGATGTGTTCCCCATGACTTCCTAACAAAGTGTTTTCGGATACTCACAACTCTTGTTTGGTATGTTGGTGCAGAGCATTAAGTTAAGTTCTCCTAAATCCTTGATCGGGCAATTAGGTGAATTTCATCACATTACAAGATCGGTCTCTGTGATGTGGCATTACTAACCCTTACTTTTTATCCCAAACCAATACTACTACCCCCAGTAGCCTGATTAGTTGAGAAACAGTCAATCAACCTCTGTTAATTACTTCTTACCATATTCGTCACCTCCTGGATCAAGCAGGTAATACTAGGCGAGTTCTAATGTAGGCCTCCGTTAAAATTTAGATAAATTAAAGAAGTTAATTAATAGAACCTAAACACCATTCAAGAAATTGCAAGTAATCCAATTTTATCTTAGCTAGTTTGTCATGGTTTCCACAACCCTAATTGTGGATTTAGCCATGCATACTTGATGTTTGATCAAAAATCATGTAAGAAGAGTACATAATTAAATAACTTACGGAAAAAGAGTTGATAAACAAAATTTGGAATCTCAATGAAATTTCAAAGTTGAATTGATCAAATCATAAAATATTATTCACAAGGATAAAAGCTATATTCTGTTAATCTAAAATTTCGAACTCTCTAACTATATCTGATAAAAAACCTAAAAACGTTATTTATAGTACTAAAAGTACAATGCCGAAATGAAATAGGACAACTATGTCGGCACTGGTCACAAGCATCTTTTACGGCTCGTAGGATAGTTCACGGCTCGTGAGTCAGGGTCTCATGGAATGCTGTTAAAGCTACTAGAACATTACATGAAACCTTATTCATGAGTCGTGAAGTCTTCCATGACCCGTGAAGGGTTTCGTCTGAGCCAATTTCAGCAGTTCTTTTCTTCTTGCTTCTTCAGTTCATAACCTCACTCTACGACTCTTATATTGGTCTATGACTCGTGCTTTGGTCTTGTAGAATGGGACTCACTTTGCAACCCTTCCCTGGAACTACAAACAAAACCTCTCTACGACTCGTGGAATGACCTACGCCCCATAGAGGGTCTTGTAAACTGCCAAATAATCTATAAATCTATACTTCAAGCTCAGATGTTTTGTCATAGGTATGCAGACTCAATTACGAATAGAGACATACTCGTTGTTGATAGTGGACTGATCCTTTCTAGATACTATTGACCATGCTTGTACCATTGAGCAGTTACATCATGAGGCCCAAGGGGGCAGTAATAAAAGGGCTTTCCATAAGAGCAATTACAGCAGTGGTTGCTTCAGATTCAGGAGATAGTATGATAGGGCCAGTCAAGGTTCTAGCAGGGTTAGTCTAGTCAGTCCATCCGGGCTTCACTTCATGGTTATGAGGGTAGTTGTCAATCCCAACATGCTTCTAGACAAAATGGTCCTTCTCGTCCTAGCAGGAGGAGGCTAAGGAAAAAAGAAACAACAACTCAAAAGTAGACAGGGTCTTCCTAGGAAGCTAGTCAGAGATGTAGTGCCTCTAATACAAATGCCACTGGTCATAGTGATCAAAGTAAGGATGATCGAGCTTTGTCAGGATGCTATGAGAATGGGGCATTAGATTATTGGTTTTTACAATGTCTTGTGCATCGAGAGATACTTTGCTTCTTGGACAAGTCCACCAGTCCTGCCACCCCTTGTTAGATGTCTAGGTTGAGTCAGGGATAGAAGGGTGGACAACAAAGCCCTAGAGATGATCAATGTAGTTCCACGTATAGTAGTTCAGATATTAGAAGCTATTGTAGAGGGGGTCATCAAGGCTAATTCTATATAGCTCCAGCCCAATTGGAGGCGAGACATATGATGATGTTATGACAACTATGATTATCATATGTCAGCAACCAATATAAGTTTTATTTGGCCTTGGGTCTACTTATTCATATATATCTATCTATCTAATTTGCTTCCTAATTTGGGATGAGTTCTGAGACTCTATCAGTACAACATCATGTCACGACTCTGATACGAGGTTCAATAGTTATGGATCGAGTGGGTAGGTCATGCATTATTACTATTCAAGGGTAAGACACCTAGGTGGACCTATTGTTACTTGACATGCTGGATTTTAATATTATCCTAGGTATGGATTGGATAGCATCTTATCTCATAGTTCTAGATTGTTATGCAATGATCATTACTTTTTTTATGCCTCATGTACCTCTAGTAATGTGGCAGGGATCTATTATTCATGCACCAGGCGATTTTATCTCTTATGTTTGATCCTAAGGGTTGATATTTGTTGTTTGTTTAACATATTTAGCCCATGCCTGTGATCGTTCAGGTGAGGCTCTTTCCGTTGATTTTGTTCTAGTGGTTAGGAAGTTCCCAAATGTGTTTCTTGTTATTTTATTAGGGTTTCCACCTAATTGTGATGTTAACTTTGCCATTGATTTAGATCCAAGAACTAAGCCCATCTATATTCCTCTATATTAGATGACCCTTTCCTAGCTTAAGAAAATATGTGTAAAATTACAAGGTCATTTAGATTAGGGATTTATTTGTCTGAGTTTGTCTTTGTTGGGCGCTCCTATTCAGTTTGTTAAAAAGAAGGATGAGACTCTACGTATGTGCATAGTCTACAAACAGCTGAATAAGGTGTCAGGTAAGAACCATTACCCTTTGCCACACATTGATGATCTATTTGACAAGTTACAGGGAGTTTTAGTATTTTCTAAGATTGATTTGAGATTGGTCTACCATCAATTGAGGATCAAGGTGGCAGATATTCCTAAGACTAGCTTTCATATGCATTACAACCATTATATGTTCATGGTATGTCATTCGGATTGACTAATGCTCCTACAGCCTTCATGGATTTGATGACACATATATTCAGGGCGTATCTGGAATTTTTTTCATAGTCTTCACTGATGATATCCTTTTATATTCCCCTAGTTGTGAGCAACATTCCTAATACTTAAGGGTTGTACTCCATACATTGAGGGGTCACTAGTTGTATGCCAAGTCTTTCAAATATGAGTTCTAGTTAGAGTTCATAGTGCTCTAGGGCACGTGGTGTCCAAGGATGGCATTATGATGGATCTAGAAAAGATTAATGTTATATGTGGTTGGGCTAGGCCCACTTCTATGACTGAGGTTTGATATTTTGTTGGTTTAGCTTAGTACTAAAAATTGTTCATCGAGGGTTTATCTACTAGTGTTACACTATTGACCTGATTGACTCGCCAGGGTATTCCATTTGGGTGGTCTGAGGAGTGTGAGTCCAGCTTTCAGAGGATTAAGGAGTTATTGACTACAACTTCTATTCTAACACTTTCAGTTAAGGGTGAGGGTTTTATAGCGCACTGTGGTGCTTCTAGTGATGGTCTAGGTTTTGTGTTAATGCAATAAGGTCGAGTTATAACCTATGCCTCCATACAATTGTGCCTTCACGAGCGGAAACACCCCATTCACAATTTAGAGTTGGCAGTGATAGTGTTTGCACTCAAGATATAGAGACATTATTAATATAGAGTTCACTTTGAGATCTATATACACCATCACAACCTACAATATATTATGAGGCAGCGTGACTTGAATTTCAGGCAGAGGCAGTGGACTAAGTTGCTAGCTTACTATGATCTCTTTATTCTCTGTCACCTGGGCAAGGAAAATGTAGTGGATATAATGCCTTGAGCTGAAAGGTGATATGCATAGGGAGTCTTGTGTATTAACCTACTACGGAGCTACCTTTAGCCTTAGACATCTGGTCTTTAGCTAATAGGCTAGTGAGGTTTGATATTTCAGGCTCTTGATAGGTATTGGCTTATGTTTGGGCTCAGTCCTCCTAATTTGATCAAATTTGTGGTAGATAGTACGAAGAAGAGACATTAGCGGCCCTTAGGGATTGAGTTTTGTAGACTAGTAGTGGCCAAGTTACTATAGATTCAGACGATATCCACATATTTGATGTCAATTATGTGTTTCTAGAGTCAGTAATTTGATTCAATTGATTCAACATGAGGCCCATGATTCTAGACATTCCATTCACCCAAGCACATGAAGATGTACAAAGATTTGGAATAGTATTACTAGTGGGATGATATGCAGAGATGTATTTCTTATTATGTGTCTCATTTTATTAGCTATCAATAAGGAAAGGTCGAGTATCAAAGATCCAAGGGAGAACTTTAGATATTGCACGTTCTCAAGTAAAAATAGGAGTGGATTATTATAGATTTTGTGATGAGATTGCCTTGGACTTTTAGGTGAATTGACAACATTTGGGTTATTATTGATCGACTGACTAGGTCTACCCAATGTCCACTATATTTGATCAGGGGTCACAGTTTACCTCCAACTTTTGGAGAGCCTTCTAGAGAGAGTTAGGCACAAGGGTTGCTTTGAGCACAACATTCCACCTGCAGACCAATGGCTATTTAGAGCGTAGTATCCAGGTCCTTCAGAATATGTGGTGGACTTTTGTGTTGGAGTTTTGCGGTCAGTGGGACCAATTCTTACCTCTAGCTAAGTTTGCCTATAATAATAGCTACCACTCTAATATCTAGATGGCCCTATTTGAGGCCCTATATAGTATGCATTATCGTACTCCTATAGGGTCATTTGACTCCACAAAGCCTAGGTTGTATGGTACTGATTTGCTCCTACAAGATTTATCTTGTGTGTTGTCATTCAAGACCAAATTGAGGATCGCCTAGAGTCAACAAAAGAGTTATATTGATCGTAGATATATTTCTTTATGTTTTCATGTTGGTAACTGAGTATTTCTATCATTATCAACCTTAAAGAGGGTGATGAGATTTGGTAGATGGGGTAAGCTTAGTCTCTAATTTAATAGGTTATTTGATATCCTAAGAAGAGTTGGCATAGTTTCCTATCAACTAACATTGTCTCTAACATACTCAGCCATACATCAAGTCTTTCATGTTTTGATATTGTGTTGGTATATGCCAAATGAGTCAAATATATTGAGGTATTATTAACTTGAGCTAGATGATCGGTTAGCATATATTAAGGAGTCGGTAGCCATTCTGTCCAAGGATGTCAGGCAGTTTGTAACGACCCAAAATTTTTTGAAAACTCCTTATGGTTGGTCTTGTGTGATGTGATACTGGTCATGGTTGATTTTTGGTAGCCACGGGTTGAGTTTAAGTGGCCGAACGCAAAATGGATCATTTGATGGCCTAGAGAGACTGTTTGGACAATGAACTTTAAGGTATCATAACTTTTTATGCGGGTGGAACTGTGTGGGATACTTCATATCAAATTGAAGATCTTTGTGTTAGCTTCGTAACGCAACTAGTTTCACTTAATTCAGAGTTAGGATGAGGAAGTTATGGCCAAACCTGTGAGACTGCCTGAAATTTGAAAGACATTGGAGATAGGCCCTGAAAAGGGCCCAAGGCAAGTATCACGGACCGTGTGAGGGTCCACGGTCTCTGTGGGGGACCATACTATGGACCAGTGAGGTCTGGAGGGCCAGGAAGCACCCCATAACCCAAGTCATGGCTCACGGACCACCCCACGACTCGTGAGACCTTTAACGGTCTATGAGGGTGGCCGTGGACTGAGGCAGTGAGCTTGGAAGCTTGTGGGGTTGATTCTTGGGCTACTTTTAGCTACACTAACTAGTACACGGTCCGTGTGAAGCCATACGACCCTTGAATCCCCTCTTCAAGTGGTCTAGAAAGTTCCCCAAAAGTTCGAACCGAAGAAAATTCAAAGGCATAGTTCACGGTGGCCTTCACGGCCAGTGTGCTGTTTCATGGGCACTGTACCTCCTCCGTGAAGCACTGTGTGAAAGTTAAATGTCTATTTCATTAAGGGTATTTTCGTGATTTAATTAATTCCTAGGCCTCTTTTAAGTTCCCTAAGGTCCCCTAAATCCCTAAAACATAACACTAATCCATATATCTCCATTCAAACACTCTCAAGACTTCATTAAATCCTCTCAAGCCTCTTGATCACCATTGTTGAAGCTTCAAAGAAAATTTGGGGAAAACGTTCAATTCTTGCTTTTCTATCCAATTCAAGTGCTGGGTATAAGGTATGTGGGATTTAAATTCATGGATTCTTCCATCCATGAAGCCCAAGAACCCAAATCTTTAAATTTATGAATTTTTACGTTTTACTTAATTATGGGTTCTATCAAATTTGCAAAACTCTCTTGACGTTTGGTGTTCGCTGTAGACTCTAGGTTACGTTCTTGTGAATTTACTCTTAGAATGTATGATTTACTCCATTAAAGTATGAAGAATTAGTATTGCATGTGTTCATCTTAAATTTTGATGCATGGGTAAGTCTTGCCGAGTTTTACTTTGAACTTTTCATATGAATTTGATGAAGTAAAGTTTGAATTGTACATTTAAGGTTTTGAATTCCGTTACCCATGCTTTGATGCATTCATTCATGTATTACATTGGATAAGGTTTTGATGAAATTCTTGCTTTGGAGAAATTTTTGATATAAATTTGGATATGCCTAGGCTTGTGATCACAATGTCTCTTTGATAGACTCTATGAGTCGTTTGGGGTGCTTGCACCATTTGTTTTGGTTTGTGATTAAGTAGAATACGATACATCCTATTGCATTGATTATGAATGATTTTGGAAACTCTTGATTAGGTTTGAAGCCTCTTGACTTGAAATGTTTGATTTTTGGTAAACCATATTCTAATGATGCGTGATTTGAAAAGTGTGGCTAGTTTAGGGTTTTGAAAAGTATTGGTATGTATATATGTATTCCGTGGGATCCAACTTAGTACCGAGGGATTGGGTATCCACCCTTTCCATCAAATCATGTGCCACCAAGGGATTACCCTAAATTGGGAGCTTTGTTTTGATACCCCTTATTTAAGGGAGTTTTGGGATATACTTGGCAAGTAGTCCGTTTCAAGTGGTAGCTCGCTTGGTCCTACATTGAGTCGGGTTAGGTCAAATCCCCGAAATTATATTCTTGATAGGTATGCATTTCATGCATCATGGCATAATCATCTTGTTATATATATATTCCTTTGGCTAAGTGCATTCTCTTCGAACCATGTGTCCCTTTTGTCATATCGTTATCACACTTCCATGTCATATGCATTGTATGCCCACATACTTAGTGCTTTATTGTGCTAACCTATACTTTTGTCTACATGCTCTAATCATGTAGGTGCAGGTGACGAGTATTATCTACCTACCGACGAGCTTTGATCTTA
>JBCEWC010022243.1:0-10110 GCA_038996855.1 Solanum aculeatissimum | reverse complement strand
TGTTTTTGCTATCTTATGTTTAGAGGAAGATATATATATATATATATATATATATATATATATATATCATTTCTAATAGAAAGTAATATTCAAAATTTTCTAAGTGTTCAAATAAAAACGTACAAATTCCTACGAATAGATAAAAAAATATATAAGTGCATTAAACAATAGAACATATCTTAAGGAATTGATAGTAAACTTGGATAGTTTTTTCTGTTTGAAATTTTTATGTAACACCGATTTTTATTGAATGTCATTACAAAAATTTATATATTGTTGTATATCATATCTATGGATTAGGCCTCATCAAATCGAGAGAAGAATATTCTTATTTGTTGAGAATTCAAACTCATAATCGAAATACAATCAGAGAGTTTCAATCACAACTTTATTACCCATCAACATCAACAAATAAAATCAATCCCGAGAATAATAATGCCCCATAAAATTTGTAGTTAGCTAGTATTCGAGTTGAGTTTGAATATGTTGTTGATGTGTCTAACTGTAATATGTGGGGTAGAAAGAAGTAGGGGTGAGTACACATAATATGTACCCAACAGGTTTAACCGACTGAGAATCAAAAATTGAATAAACTATGAAATAATCTAAGAACGATTCCACCTGCAACGGGCCGGAAAAATCAGTCCGGCATCGGTGCCGTCAATTTATATAGAACGACACGAATAAAGTAAACATATAAGCCAATCCAAAACAACCACAAATAGTATAATGAGATGGTATGCAATGCAATGCAATATGGTATCAAGATCGTCGCACAGTCTGTCGTATACACCCCGTCGAGCTAAGGCTCCATAGACTAAGGGGACCCATGGGGACCTCGCAGGTCATGTACCTCAATCACAATATATCAACTACCTTGCCTGATAAGTGTCACAATGTGTCAGCCGACTTGCCACCTAACTCGTGGTCAAGGATTTTAAAAGTAGTTTCACAGTTTACCATTTCTCAATATGTCAAGACATGTAATATGAGGATGCATGCAATGAAGACACAATTATGGAAGCAATATTTTCCTCAATAAGCACAATAAATGTCAAAGTTCTCAAAGTTTAGTATTTAGAATATTCACCCTCTTTTATAATTGGGATACAATTCTCTTTAAAATACTCCTCCACATTTTAGTAATTTTCTTCTCAAGTAAAACATGATCCTCAATATTATATCACAATGATATCTCTTTCTCAACATGTCATATTCAGAATATTCTCAAACAAACACATAGACAATTAAAACCCTCACACAAGCATCACAATAAGAATTTCCAACCTAACACATGATACGATCTCATCCCATAGATTATAACATAAAAATATTCAATAACTCAATCCCAATCTCAAAGAAAGATAACCAAACCTACCTCAATATCAGAACCGCACTCGAACACTTCTACCGAACGAACAAATCTTGAATTCAACTCTTGAAATGACAATTCTCTATCAGGAATGAAACATACACATTACAAGGAGTTCAATGACACTCATATTACTATATGTCTAACCCAGACCCAAAACTCATCCAATTCTCCTAAATTTCAAATCTAGGATTAAATCTTAATTTCTCCAAATAATATAACCCTATTGATATTTATAAAATACAATAGTCTCAATATGTAATTACCTATACTAATATACTTAATTTATAACGTGACAACAAAAATAATAAAAATCAAGATCGTAGCCAACTGATTATAAAATCAGTGGCGAGAGCACACAAATCCAACCTGCAGAACAAAACTTTCATTCTATACCCTATATGTTAATGACTTTCTCATTATTGTCATTATTAATGACTAAGGATAAGTATGCATGCATGAACAAGAAAAGGACGATGTCACTCATTTGAGCCTCAATTTCAATTCTTAATCACCAATTATACTTTAAGCAATAAATTATCTAACTCAGAATTACAATATCAAGAAGTTGAGTTTGACTAGTTCATTACCTGGACAAATTTGAACGTTTTTTATGCTTCTCAAGCCGATTGCAAGGGTTTGTCTTTCTTCTTCTCCTTTTATTTTCTAATTTAATTAGATTATAATGAAAGAATTAAATCTCACTAACTAATTTTAATACGTATGCTAAGTGGTATAAGATATTTAATAAGTTATCAATTTAAACCCCCAATTAAATTAGTTATCTAAATTTGCCCAAAACTTAAATTATCGTAGCTAATGAATAGACCAAAATACCCATTTAAAATTTACGAGAGGACATTTTTTTTTAATAAAAGTAAGAGGATTAATTTTCAATATGACGTAGCGGGTCATTACCTAAAGTAATATATGTATATAGATTGGACTTCATGCTTTTAAAGTAATATATAAATTTAAAAAGATTTGGATATATAATTATCTTACCTTATTAAAATATGATTATTATAATGTGTGTGTCATCTTGTTGATGAACACATTTTGAACGCAATATAATTCGTTCTCTTTCACGTTTCATTATTATTGGTTTTACATGTCTATGCTGATAAGCAATGAGCTAAGTATTTTGGGGCTATTATTTAGCTGTGCTCATTTTTTATTTTGTGTATCCATTTTAAAGTACTTTAATCATTTTTATTTGAGTTTTAACTATTTGTATGTGATTTTTTCATATAGAAATGATTAAAGTTCAGTTATTTTAATTTTACACTTAAATACTTAAATTTCATTTAGATATGTCTAAAATGCATAAAGAAAGCACATGAATATTTGCATTTTCATATACTTGTATCCACATAGCAATGAATTATATTGTTAGGACATTACATATACTTGTATCCACATAGCAATGAATGTCAAAAAATCTTTGTTAGGGATAAAACCTTTAAAATGTCCATATTTTGTGCTACGCAACTAGTAGAGTGGAAAATTCTTTTTGAAACGGTGGAAATAAATGTTATATTATTTAATAATTATTTATAAGGGTGTTCAGAGTTTAGATAAAAATCGATCCAAATCGAAAAATCAAACCAAATCGATTAAATAACCTGATTTTATTTGGGTTTGATTTGGTTTAATTTTAGTTTTAAAAATTGATAGTGTTTGGTTTGAATTTGTTCGAAAAACTCGAAGAATTAACCAAATCGAACTGACACATTATATGTACATATTTTATAATTATACATACATAATGCATTAATTCTTACAATTTTAAAGATCTTATATACATTTTCATCAAATTTTATTTTTAATCTATTTATAAAAGCGTAAATGCTCAAAACGAGAACATTTATCTTGATTTCATGTTTGTGACAACTCTTGGTGTGACTAGAAATGCCATTGTCTCTTCCTTGTACGTCAACTACTGAATTTTGAAACTTTATTCATAGTGAATTTAGTGATTAAAATTTTTATAATATCATTCGTTCTAACTATTATTCGTTTTGAGTGGATTGTTCTCAGTTTTTTTCGTTTTAAATGTATCATTGCTTTTATTTTTGTGTCTCGTTAATAATCAAATAACCGAACCGAATAAAATCAAAACTGATAACAATCTAACCAATAAATGTATATTATAATTGATTTAGTTTGGTTTAGAGAATTTAAAAACCCATTATATTGATTTAGTTTTAATTTAATTAATAATTGACTCAAACCGACCCGTAAATACCCCTACTGATTAATCTTTATTATTCCATTAAACTCTAAAAAGAATACAAAGAGAAATCCAGCATGGCATGACAGTTTGTGCAATAATGGCCAAACACTACAAGGTATCAAACGAGATAATTGACCAAGTCATGTCAATATATAATTAATTTTACAGTAAAATTTAAGAAGGATAAGATGAAGATGCATTTAGATTTTACTTTTATATTGTGAGATAGATAAGTTATTTTTAATAGATCATTTTCGTTTCAAGAAAAACATATTCAAATATAAGTTTGACAAATACACGAATAAGGATATTGTTGGAAAAAATTTTTACTGAACGTATATGTATACATAGTTAGTGTATATTTCATGTATAACCAAGTTATATTCAATTTTTGAACGTACCATAATATATATTCATGTATATATAAATAATCTATATTGTATAGTTAGTGTATATTTTCTATGACTTTTGACAAATTATTGTATAGTCACCATATATTTCCTATGATTTCTGATTTTTTTTTTAATATAAATAAAACATAACTAAATAATGCAGGCTTTAGCCGGCTGTGTTTCTAATTTTTACATCCTATATATATGCCCACCAACATTTAATCCTTCATCTAAATAATCAAATTAATTTAGAAAATTTTCAAAAATTTGTAAAATTCCTCCAAATGGCTTTGAAAGCTTTGTTGATTGCACTTGTTGTTGTTAACATTTTTGTAGCTCCAATTATGGCAATTGAGCATTTGGTTGGGGATGATCAAGGTTGGAAACTCAACTTTGACTACAATGCATGGGCTCAAACTAAAGAGTTTCATGTTGGAGATAAGCTAAGTATGTCGTATTTATTAATCCCCTTCCGATAATATAATCAATGTTGTTCAGACTCTTCAAAAGTGTCAGTGAGTGTGTATCGAGTTCTCCAAAAGTAGTATATTTTCAGAGAATTCAACACTGAAAGTGAAGAGTCAGTGCAACTTAGAATATAATATTCTATGTTAATGTCTTTATTTTTCTAAATAAGTGATCTGTTTTTTTTTTTGTAGGTTTCATTTTTATGGATGATTGTGTATTTAGATGATTACCTCATAGCATAATAAAGTTCTTTTAAATTATTTTAATATGTAACTGGGGTAAGAACATTAATATTTGATTTGATTTGGTTAGGTTTAGTTTTAAATTTTGAAAAACAATACTATTTGGTTTTACGAAAAATACCCCGCGAAATAACCAAATCGAACTGAAAATTATATATATAATTATTAATATATAAATATTTTGTTAGATTTTAATTACCTTAAGTCTTTAACTTTACCATTTATATTTGAAATTCTTTTGTTAGTGCTTTGGTATATAATTTTCTTGTACCCTTCTCTCGGATAGTTATTTGATTGTTGAGCTTGGAGTTGTTTTTTCATAAAGACATGATCTTTGGTGTATAATGACTATAGTATTGATTAACTAAATCATTTTGTTCGTGTATAATAACTTTAGTATTGCTTAAATAAATCACTTTGTTCGTGTAATAATAACTCTAGTACTATTATTAAATTGAATCCACAGTAACATTATGTGGATTGTTCATGTACTAGGTATCTGTGTCTATTGAGAATGTCACTTTCAAATGGGAAAAATAAAAAAAATCTGAACCAAATCGACAATAACCAAACCACTGGTTATTCTTTTGGTTGCTTTTAGAAATTAAAAAAATCGACTAAATTGGATTGATCATGATTTTAATCGATAATCTGATTCCAAATCGAACCATGAACACCGCTACATGTAACTTCTTTAATCTTAATTTATGTGACATACAATTTGCGAATGCAGTATTCAAGTACAAGGAAGGAAGCCACAATGTGTACAAAGCAGATCTAGCCGCCTTCCAGGGCTGCACACCAGGTGCTAATGTTGAACCCTTGACTTCGGGAAATGATGTGATTGAGTTGAAAACTCCCGGCAAGAAATGGTATTTTTGCGGAATTAAAAATCACTGTGAACAAGGAATGAAGATTGCTGTTAATGTTCAGCCATCTAAAGTACTACTTGGAGCTCCCTCTAGTGCACCTTCAAGTCCCCCTTCTGGCTCATCTGCTGTTTATGGGATTAGTCCTAATTACATATTTATTGCTGCATTGATCATGTTCTTAATGGTCTAGTTTGAGATATATATGATTTTTTACTTTGTGTGTCTGTTATTTGGTTTTTCTAATTCTAGGGATGTATTGTCTAATTATATACATTTTTATATTTAATTTCATGAATTATGATGGAATTTCAATTAGTAAAAAGCTCACATAACTATATTATTTTAAAAGTGAAAAAAAAAGTAAAAAGATGAATTACCAAAATATTGTTAAATATTGAATGATTTTTTAATTTTAAGGCTAGATAACATTTTTTTAAGTATTATTGTACAAAAATGTAAATATACATTGTAAGTAATTAATGAATATTACTACTTTACTTGTAATAGGTTGGAGATTGGAGGAGAGTAAATCCAGTCAAAATTGAGCTCAAGTTAATTTTTAATCCTGACTCAAAATTCAACTCTTGAATCCACTTTGAGGCTTAGGATCTGATCTTTCGATACTTATCTTGATTTAGGACTAACTTCTAACTTCGATTTAAGATTCGAATTTCGATTTCAATTCTGATTAACTTTCGATATTAACTTGAGATTCGATTCTAAATTCGGGACATAATTTTCGACAAAGTCGGCTTTCGAGTCGAGGTGGAGCCTCAAGTTAGAACTAAGAGTCATATATTGGATTCACAAATTGAGATCGAAGAGTGAGATTGATGTAGATTTTAAAAAGATGTTAGTTGTTACATTCATAACAAAGTAGAAAATATATATAAATATTGTGCATTTTATGGGACCCACAAAATTTCCCGCAAAACCCCAGCTTCTCTTGCTATTTCTCCCGGGAAAAAAATTATTCCCTAAAAAAATAATTATTTTTCCAAAACAAAAAATAAAATCCTCTGTTCATCTTCTTCTTCGTCATCTTCTAGGGTTTGCAAGAATCATCTATGGAGAACCCCAGCTCAAATTCCATGGACCCTCAAACGCCATCTGATCCCAATTCCAATTTCAACCCCAAAACTCCATCTAAGACTAATAACAATAATAATAATTTAATCCCGGGTTTCAATTCATACCATCCTTCTCCTTCTCGTTCAATCATCAGTGATCGTTTCATTCCTAGCAGAACTTCATCTAATTTTGCGCTTTTTGGGTTGCCAGTGTCGCCTAAGTCTTCCAATACAGAGGATTCTAACAATGGGTATACTTCTCTTCTACGTACTGCGTTATTTGGGCCTGATGCTGGGAATGTAGTGAATCCGGTGACACCGGAGAAGAATGTTCGTGGGAATGGGAGGAATTTGAAGAGACCCCATTGTAATATTTTTAGGTATAAGACGGAGACAAGACAACGTTTAGATTCTTTGTTGCCTTTTGAGTTTGATGAGCAGCTGCCGGGTGTTAGTGCTAACCCTGCTAAGGCTCCCCGGAAAGTTCCAAGATCGCCTTATAAGGTACTCCCTTCGTCCCGTCCTAATTTAAGTGTTTTAGTTTGACTGGATACGAATTTTAAGAAATAAACAGAGATTTTTGAATCTTGTGATCTTAAATTAATAATTCGTGTAGTTCTTTAAATCTTATGGTTTTAAACATTGTTGGGTGGGATGTTAGAATTGGAAAATTTACTGAATATAGAATGAACAAACACTTAAATTGTAACTGAGGGAATAATTGTCTTTGAGTTTTTTGGATGATTATTGTTAGTAGGATTCTTGTGGGATTGTGAAGTGATCTAAGGAGTAGAATTTGGGCATCTTAAGTTTTGATTTTCAGCTAGAACACTTAAGTGTGAGCTCATGGTGTATTGTAGAGTAGGAATGGCACTTATTACTATATGTTTATCTCCTCAGCTGCAGCCCACATATCCTCCCAGTTCCCTCTTTTCTTTGTTTTGGTTCTTGAATTTTCCTAGTTTTAGAGTTCTATAAGGTTGTTATTTTGTGAAGTGGTGGATTTTGTTACCGCGTGAGAAGGCTTATGTTGGTGCTTGTGTGGGTTTTTGCTAGGTACTGGATGCCCCTGCATTGCAAGATGATTTTTATCTAAACCTTGTGGACTGGTCTTCACAGAATGTGTTAGCTGTGGGATTGGGGAGCTGTGTATATTTATGGCATGCATCTAATGGCAAGGTGAGTCTTTTGGCTTTGTTACCTTTCCTTTGATGGGGATATTTATGTAACTTTTTCTCGGTTAATGAATTGTCTGGCCGATACACTAATTTTATTATGTTGAATGCAACTGCAGGTAGTGAAGTTGTGTGACTTGGGAATTGATGATAATGTTACTTCAGTTGGGTGGGCACCGCGAGGTACACATCTTGCTGTTGGAACAAGTAATGGGAAAGTTCAGGTCTGGTATGCGTATTTTGTTCATCTTGTTTCATGTTCTTATATGAAAGAGAACTGTTAATTGTAATGCAAGAATAACTAATGCAAGTATTACTAATGTACTCTATTTAGCATGATTCTTATACGTCCCACCACACAATACCTCAGTTTTTCTATTTGAGATGAAAAATTATTTAGCTCCTCTCTATTGGATGAAGAATATAGGATTATGTCATAGTACCTTTTCAGTTTGTGGTTAACTAATATCTAAATCTCATTTGCCATAGTTATGGGATGCCTCTCACAGTAAGATGACAAGAACAATGGAGGGACATCATTTAAGAGTTGGTGCGCTAGCTTGGAGCTCCTCCCAGTTGTCCTCAGGAAGCCGGGACAAGAGTATTCTTCAGCGAGATATACGAGCTCAAGAAGATTATGTCAGTAAGCTAAGTGGTCACAAGTCAGAGGTAAGACTTCCTTCTTGCTTCTCATTATTTAAGTCGTTTCTGTCAGATTTTTTGTTTTACTTCTGGTTGCATCTTGATAGCAATTATTTCTTTTCAGGTTTGTGGGCTCAAATGGTCTCCTGATAACCGTGAATTAGCTTCTGGTGGAAATGATAACAGAGTATGTGGTAAATTACCAGAATCAAGTTGTTCTAATCACGATACTTGCTAGTTGCTAGATGCTTTTTCTTTCCCTTAAGCTCTTGGTTACAGTTTCTCATATAAATCTTTCATGACCAGCTTTTCATATGGAACAACCATTCAACAAAACCTATATTGAAATACTGTGAGCATACGGCTGCTGTAAAGGCGATTGCATGGTCCCCCCATCTTCACGGCCTTCTAGCATCTGGTGGTGGCACAACTGACCGATGCATTCGATTCTGGAACACAACAACTAATACACACCTCAGCTGCATGGACACTGGCAGTCAGGTATTTCCCAATGATCATATATATCGAAATACCTCTTTTAGATTTCTGCCTGTCTAGATCATGCTTTGGTTATTAAATAAAGGCAAAATAATCTGGTAGACCCTTATACTTGACTCGGATTGTAAATTGGACCCTTCTACTCAACAAAGTTTCAACTAGACACTTAAACTTGAACAAAATAGAAATTTTAAACCCTTCTATCAGCATGTGTTCCTCACTCGATCTAACATGGATGACACATCATATCCACGTCAAAAAAGAAGAAGAAGCCACATCATATCTATCTCATTAATTTAAGGAAAAATTATGCAAAATGACTAATATTTAATGGTTATTATGTTCTTTAGTTATAGTTTTAGTTAATTATTGAACGTGGCTACCGTTTGATTAATTTTGCTAGCATTTGTATAATTCGGTTCCTAATTGTATAAATTCAGAATTTGTATATGTTTACGCTAGCTATTTGTATATAATTTGCTGAAACATTTGATTTTATAAGTTATGAAAAATTTATAATTATTAGCTATTTGTATACAATTTGTTGATGCATTTTATTTATATAAGTTATGAAAGATTCATAACTATATATACAAAATTTCTATATACTTACCCTGTTTGTATATTGACAAGCGAATTATACAAATAAATATATAATTATAGCAAATGAAATTATAGTTGTGGAGCGTAATTACACAAATTGTAGCTAATCAACATAATTAAGTTCTTTCTTTTTGCTCTTAATTTAATAGCAACAATGATATTTTATATATTTATTTTAATAAATAAATAAGTACTTTAAAAAAATGATTTTCACCTTGTTTTTCTCCACCTTTCACAACTTGTTTGGATGATGGTTTGCCATGGTTTCATAATGTATAGTATTGTACAGTACTGTACTGTACAATATTTGGATAGACTGTATGAGTTGTTATTGTTTAATGATAATTTGTTGTTTGATTTGACTGTATAGTACTGTATCGTAAATTGAAAATTTACAAAAATGTCCTTAATTATTATAAATATTAAATTTATCAATATTTTTTTAATAAAACTTTTTTAAAAAATTACTCCCTCCGTCCAACTTTACTTGGCCCCTATTGACTTGGCACAGGGATTAAGAAGTAGTAAATGATAGGGGTA
>JBCEWC010022242.1:0-10110 GCA_038996855.1 Solanum aculeatissimum | reverse complement strand
CAACACTTCTGCCCCTAAAATGAATAGAGCAGGTGAGAGGGGATCTCCCTGCTTAAGCCCTCTGGTAGAGTGGAAAATTCTATGTCTGGCCCCATTAATATTAATAGAGTACCAGTTATTACTCATTATCCTACAACAGAGGTCAATGAATTGATCTCCAAATCCCATTTTCCTCATAACCAAACAAATATAAGACCAGGAGGCTCTATCATAGGACTTGGCCATATCTAGTTTAATCACCACATTTCCCCCTCTCATAGGTTTCTTAATCTGGTGGATGATTTCATGGGCAAGCATGATGTTTTCTGCTATGTTCCTTCCTTTGATGAAGCCAGATTGGTTCCGGGAGATAACGCTGGAAAGAATAGTAGAGTCTGGAAGAGAGGATTTTAGAGAAGATCTTGCATATACAATTACTCAGGCTAATGGGTCTGTAATCTGAGAAGCTGCTTGGATTGCTGGTTTTGGGAATCAGAACAATGCAAGAGTGGGAGAAATATTTAGGTATTTCCTATCCATTAAAGAAGGCCTGAACAGCTTTCAGCAAATCCATCTTGATTATCTCCCAGCAAGATTGGTAAAACATGGCATTGAAGCCATCAGAGCCAGCAGCTGAGTTGGGATTCATAGAGTGGATCACCTGCTTAAACTCTTCTAAATGAGGGGGTACCCGAAGCTTGAAGTTTTGATCATGGTTTACCATTGAGGGGATGCAGTTCAATTCCTCTTCAATAATGTATTTTTCCTCCCATGTGAAAATCTCTTGAAAGTGATGAATTGCTTCCTTAGCTATATCCTCCTCCTCCTGGATCAGGTTTCCATTTTCATCTTGAATGTTCTGTATCAGGAGTTTTCTCCTTCTACCCCTGAACAGTGCATGGAAATATTTTGTATTAGCATCACCTTCTTTGAACCAATGTAATTGAGTTTTTTTCCTGAGAATAGCTTCCTCCATCTTTAAATACTTGATGTATTAAGCGTTGGTCTTATGTAGTAAACTCCTCTTCTCCTCTGATTTCGGACTGATCAGCTCAAGTTCAGCCTCTCTAGTCTTTTCCTCAAAAAGCTTGACTTTAAGATGAATGTCTCCAAATTGCTCCTTTGGCCACTTACTCAGGGATGTTGAGTTTGAAGTCCCTCCAATTGAGTTATTTCTTGTGATCAATGAGTTTCTTGATGTGTATCTCGATGAAATCCCTAGTATTCCTCCTGAAAGGGAAATAGATTTTGGTATAGACCTCCTCCCTGATACTAAACCAATTTTTATTCCTCCTTATTGTATGGCCCAGATAGAGTTGAAGGATCTATTGGAGAAAAGTTTATTAGACCTAGAGAGTCACCTTAGGGTGCACTAGTCTTATTTGTGAGAAACAAAGATGGCTCAATCAAAATGTGCATCGACTATTGGCAACTCAATAAAGTCACCATAAAGAACAAGTATCCTCTACCACAGATTAATGACTTATTTGATCAATTGAAAGGAGCTAGTCACTTCTCAAGGATTGACCTTCGATTGAGGTGCCATCAACTGAGGGTGAAGGAGTGTGACATTCCAAATATGACCTTCCAAAAAAAATATGGGCATTTTGAATTTGTGGTGATTTTCTTTGGCCTCACTAATGCTACGGAGATATTTATGGATCTCATAAAAAGGTTCTTTAACCCTACCTAGACATGTTTCTGGTGATATTCATTGATAATATTTTGATTTATTCCTAGAGTGAGGAGGAGCATGTGAAACATTTGAGGGTAATATTGCAAATGTTGAGGGAAGAATGGTTGTTTTCCATGTTCTAAAAATGTGAATTATGGTTGAAGAAAGTTGCATTCTTAGGACATGTGGTATTAGGAGAAGGGATCAAAGTGGATCCAAAAAACATAGAGGTGGTAAGCAACTGGCCTAGGCCCTTGACTCCTACGGATATTAGAAGTTTCTTGGGTTTGGCAAGGTACTACCAGAGATTTGTTGAGGATTTTTCTTCAATTTCTTCTCCCTTGAAAAAATTAACCTAAAAGAAGGATAAATTTATTTGAACCTATTAATGTGAAAGGAGTTTTCAAACATTGAAGGACAAGCTTACATCCACTCTTATCTTGTCTCTACCGGAAGGATTGGATGGGCATGTAGTTTATTGTGATGCTTCAAGAATTACTTTAAGGTGTGGATTGATGTAAAGTGGTAAGGTTATTGCCTATGTTTCTAGGCAACTAAAGGTGCATGAGCGAAACTACCCCACCTATGATCTTGAATTAGCGGTCATGGTATTTGCTTTAAAGATATGGCATTACTATTAATATGGGGTTTATGTCGATATGTTCACCGACTATAAGACTCTCCAATACGCATTCACCTAAAAAAACTTAATTTAAGGCAAAAGAGGTGGTTGAAACTCATTAAAGATTATGACATGAGTGTAATTATATTCTAAGAAAGGCTAATGTTGTGGTCGATGTTCTAGTAGAGTGTCAATTGAGAGTAAGACTCATATTAATGATGGCTAAAGAAAATTTTCAAGAGAAGTTCACTGGTTGGCTAGATTAGGGGTTTTGTTAGTCGAAGCCGAAAATGGAGATGCGATTGTTATAGATGGTTCTATTTCTTCCTTTATTGAAGAGGTAAAATCCAAACATGACCTTGACCCTGCTTTGTTAGAATCGAAAGTTTTGGTGAAAGATGGCAAGGTAGAGGTTTCTCCCAAGAGGGAGATAGTGTTCTTAGATATCAAGGTAGATTGTACATACCAAATGTCGATGGGTTGAGGGACTTGATCTAGAAGGAGGCTCATAATTCATCCTATTATATTAACCCCTGTTATACTAAGATGTATAGGGATTTGTAGGAAATGTATTGGTGGAAAGGTATGAAATGAGATATTTCCAATTTTATAGCCAGTCATCATAATTGCCAACAAGTCAAAGCCATGCATCAAAGGTCGGGCGGCCTAGAACAATAAATAGACATTCCTACTTGGATATGGGAAAATATTGACATGTATTATGTGATTGGTTTTCCAAATACTAAGAGGCATTTTGATTCTATATGGGTTGTTGTTGATAGAATGACGATGTTGGTTTACTTCCTACCAGTTAAAATAACTTATGGAGCCGAAGATTATCAAAGTTGTACATTCATGAGTTTTTAGATTTCATGGGATTATAATGGATATTTTTTAAGATCATGGTGCTAAATTCACTTCACACTTTTGGAGGTCCTTCCAAAGAGGCCTTGCTACTAAAGTCAAGCTTAGCATGTCATTTCTCCCACAAATAGATGGTCAACCCTAGAGGACCATTCAAACTCTTGATGATATGCTTAGGGCTTGTGTGTTGGAGTTTATGGGTAGTTGGGATGAGCATCTTCCGCTTATTGAGTTTGCTTACAACATTAACTACCACTCTAGCATTGAAATGGCTCCCTTTGAATCTCTATATGGTAGCCGTTGTAGATCCTTGGTTGGGTGATTTCAAGTGGGCCATGCATGATTATGTGATTCTGAGGTTGCATTGTAAATGTCAATAACATGATGCATTTTTTCATATGATGCATGTATTCTATTCCTTAGAGCTTACGATTTTCAGATTCAGGGATGAATGTTCCAAAGGGGAAAATATTTAACACCACACATGTTCAAACACATAAACGTGTTTACAATAGATTATAGATTTTTTTTAAGTACAAGTGGAGATTTATGAAGGGGTTTATGGGTCATCAGATTAAGCATGGGTCATACTCTGGACATGTCAATCGTTATTACATATGATGAGTGATTTATTAAATTGCTAGTCTGCCACTGAGAGAAGTGATAACTTCTTAGGTGTTGTAGATTCGAGGGTTCAATTCTAGTAGCTCAATATAAGAGGGTCATCAATGATGAAGGCACTCATGAATCGTAGATGGTTCTACGAGTCGTAACTTGTGCTCATGGAATGACGGTCAGACTTGGTGGAAATAATGGTTTCTAAAGATGGGAGTATGAATTAATAGCACAACCCATAGATTAATTGACGAGTCATAGATGAGGTCATGGTTTGAGTTTCAGAGAGGGTTCTTGAGGGTCGAAAAATTCATGATATGGAACCCCTTTCCATAACTCATGGCCTGAACCACGACCTTTAATCGAGGTCTCTTGGTCTGGTCCGATAGGTTTTTAGAAAGGGAAAATTCAACTTTTTCTAATATTTTATGCCTATGCTACATCATTTAAGCCCCCAAATGAGTCCTTTCCAGCCTTATATAACCCTAAACATCTCCATTATCCTTCATACAAAAATATCCTAAGTCCTAAACTCCTCCCAAAACTCTCAAGCTTTGTCAAGGAACTCTAGTAAAACGTTCAAGCTAGGTTTTCAGTTTTCTTCATCATCTAACAAGATTTTAATCTCCTAACACACCAAGGCATGTGGTTTTTAATTTGTAGAGATCTTTCATCCATAAATCACAACCATCCTTCTCTTCTATCGTTTTTCAAGTTATGGTTATTTGTGGGAAATATTATGAACTCTTTATATATTGATATTATGGAGAAATTCATGTTATACTACCTTTGTGCAATATTATGCACTATGAGAGATTAAAGATTCCCTAAATTGATTTTATTTTTTAATTGTGGGTTACATTAATGATTTTTAAAGGACCTTGCTTACTGTCCTTAGGTCATTAAAATCTTGAAATTTGCATGATTTTTAATATATGTGCATACCCACCATGTTTTAATAAAGTTGTGTTCCAAGATTCCTATGTTGACATAAGCCTTATGGAAAGATATGCAAGCTATGAATGCTATAAATTTGGAAGGGCTTTTATGCATACTATGATCCATGGGAGTATTGTGAAAGTTAAGAATGATGGAAAACCCCTTTCCTTGATTTTATGAATCTTTGGTTTTGAAGGGCAACTCTATGGTGATATTATGATATTATAAAGCTTTGCATATTATGACTACTTCTATGACTTGAATATTCTTTGGGATTGTGTCCTGTGACCGAGAGGACCTTGGTAGATAGACATTGTCCCTTTAATATAATGCCACCATAGGTTCTTAATTTCTACGGAATGACTAACGAAAAATAGGGAGTTCCCGTAAGGTACATGAAACTTAATATCTAAAAATACTGGAGTTCCCGTAAGGCTTTATCCTATATATTTTTAAAAGGGTAGAGTTCCCATAAACCTCTTATCTTATATTAACAGAAAAGAGGGAGTTTTCGTAAGGTAATCAAAAAGGGTGTTTTTCCTATAAGGTGTTTGTGTGCAAAATTTCCAAAAGGGAAGGTTCCTATAAGGTGAGTGTTTGGTTTACCTTGTCAAAGTAGACCACTCCTTCATTCAATGTGGAGTGAACATAGTGATTCCATGTAGTAGCTTGCTTGGTCTTATTTGTTTGTTATGATATTTTCCCATCTATGTATGACCTGTTATTAGATTTGGTTACTGCTCATTCATGTTGACTTAAGCATTGCGCATTCATGTCATATTGAGTTATATCTTTGTCTATGAATATGCATCTTATATAGAGTTTGATATTTCTTCATTTGCATTTCACCCCAAATACTTAGAACCTTCCAAGTACTAACACATACTTTTGTCTACATTATCTAACCATGTAGGAATCAGAGCTCCTCTCCACCCTCCTCGTCCACGTAGCTAGTCAGATCATTTGAAGATTGCTATTGATGAGTCCTCCATTTTGAGGACAACATCCACTTTTTCATGCTTGTTAAAACTTATCAAATTTTGGATATTTACTTTTGAGGGTGAGCCTGAGATATGACTTGGACCTCATTTCATTCGTATTAGAGGTGTTGGTTGGCATGACTATATATGTTATGCGCTTAACTCTCGTTACATTTTTATATTATGGAAGACTCCCTTAGTCCTTGTTCCCCTATATGATTGTTGAATGTTGAAGATGAGATGGAAGTCCTAAGCCCCTCACATCCCTATAATGTGAGTCATACTTATTTGCCACTTAGACATTAATTGCTATGGGATCATGCTAATCCTCTCCCCGATGACATCCCCATAGCTTGATCCAAAGTCCTAATTCCCCTAGAATTACATTTTTATTGTTTAATTATGCTTTCTCAACCAAGGATGTGCCATGTATGGTTAAGATACTTTTTTGGGGTCCCTTTGGGTTCCCTATTCGTCATGTTATACCTAGGCCCTGGCCTTTGGTCGTGACATTCGGCATGTTTATAGTGGTGTTTATTGATAACATATTGGTTAACTCTAAAATCGAGGAAGAACATATTGGTCACTTTAGAATTGTATTGGGAACTTTGAGGGACCAACAATTATTTTTTCAAAATTTAGTTTGTGTGAATTTTGGTTGAGATTAGTGGAATTTCTTATTTACATTATTTCTAGTTAACGTATCATGGTGTATCCTAAAAAATGGAGGCATTTAATAATTGGCCTAAACCATTGTCTCTTTTGAACATTCAAAGTTTTCTAGGTTTTTCTGATATTACAGGTGTGTAGAGGGGTTTCATCCATTGCATTACCCTTGACCAAATTTACTCAAAAGAAGATGAAGTTTCAATGGTTGGATGAACATAAGAAAAGTTTCCAAACATTGAAGGATCATCTTACTTCAGTCCCTACATTAACATTATCGAAAGGTCCAAATGGGTTTGTTGTGAATTGTGATGACTATGGATGGATTGGGTTGTGTGTTAATGCAACATAGGAAGGTCATAGAATATGCCTCAAGAAAACTCAAAGTGCATGAATGAAATTATCTCTCTCATGATCTTTAATTTATGGTAATTATGTTTTCCATGAAGATTTGGCATGATTGTCTTTACGGGTTGCATGTTGACATTTTCATCAATCACAAAAGCCTGCAATATGCTTTTATCCAAAGGGATTTAAACCTTAGGAAAAAGTGGTGTATTTATCGAGTAAAAGATTATGACAAGAGTGTATTGTACAATTCGAGAAAGGAAGACATGATTGTTTATTCATTAAATCAAATATCTATGAATAACATTGCTTATACATAGGATGAAAAGAAAGAATTGGATATGGATGTGAACTGTCTGGCCTGTTTGGGTACTACATTAAGTGTCAATAGGAAGGGTGATATTTTCTTACATAATGGTTTGGAGTCCTCTTTAGTGGTAGTTGTAAAATCAAATAAAGACATCAATTTGATTTTTTCGCAGAATGGAAGAAGTTGGTTGCCAAAAACAAATTAAGGTTTTCTCCCAAAGAGGATATAGGGTACTTCGTTACCAAGGTCACCTATGTGCTCCAAATGTTCACAGCCTAAGAGATATAATATTGAATCAAGCCTATAAATATTGATATTCCATTCATATAGGTTCCTCCAAAATATTGAGATTTGAGGGAGGTGTATTAGCAGAATAGTACGAAGAAAGATATTGCAACGTTTGTGGTGAAATGTCCCAAATATCAATAAGTGAAAGTTGAACACCATAGATTGTGAGATCTATCCCAAGACCTTGAAATTTGAACCTACGCCCTAGGTATGACATAACATATTAAAACTCCTAGGTAAAAGCTCAAACACGCCTCTTAGCATTCATATGTAGAGAACAATAAACATAAGCAACACATAAAATAAAGTTATAAAAAGTTATAACATGAGATAGAGATATGATACTAGTAAACATAAAACCCATATATCATATCTAATAATGCCTCTACGTACTAGGCTAGGCCGAGCTAAGACATATCTCTAGCTCACCCTCAATAAGTAAATAGGAGGCTAGTCTCACGTAGCTCAAACATAACATAAGCTATAAGATAGTAGGTTGCGTCCCCAGAGAATGAGGACTTACTGATAAGTCTATGAAGGAAGTCGGGTCTAATATGATGATGAGGAGGAGGATAGTCAATTGTCTCTACATTGTGAAATAATGTAGGAATAACGTATGTGTTAGTACATTTGAATGTACAAAGTATGTAGGCATGGAATACAATGATAACTATATAGTAAACTGTAACGACCCAAAAATTTTCAAAACTCCTTATGGTTGATCTTGTATGATTTTATACTATTCATGGTTGAAATTTGGTAGCCACGGGTTGAGTTTAAGTGGCCGAATGTAAAACGGATCATTTTGGGACCTGAAGAGGCCGTTTGGACAGTGAGCTTCACAGAAATATAACTTATTGTGTGGGTTGAATCATGTGGGCTACTGCATATCAAATTGAATCTCTTTGAAATATCTTCACAACGCAACTTGTCTCAGTCAATTCGTAGTTTGTATGAGAAAGTTATGGTCCAAAGAGTGAGGTTGCCTGAATTCGGAAGACACTGAAAAGGGGCCCTGAAAACGGCCCAAGGCATGGGAGACGGACTGTGGTACTGTTCACGGTCCATGCAGGGTTTCGTAAAATGGTCCAGAGAGCATGGGGTGGCAAGGATCCACCCCAAAAGATAAGTTAAGATCCACGGACCACCCTCATGGTCCGTGAGACCTCAAACGGACCGTTAGGTGGTCCTTCAAGTTGGGTAGAAGCTTGACCAAGTTGTGGTTGGTTTAAATGGATAAGTCAAGGTTCACGGGGAAGGTGGATTGACCTAGGTTCATAGTAGTATTGTCTAGATCGATTCGAGGTTTCCAAGGATTTGACGTAAGTGATTTAAGGCAAGAACTTCATTATTTTAGAATATTTTGGGACATCCATTTAGACTTCTGCAACTTTGAGATACAATAACATTTAGAACACAATGAACTGGGTGTGTCACTTTATATTAAATTAATGATCCTTGAGTTAGCTTCGCAATGCAACCAGTTTCACTCAATTCGGAGCTCGGATGAGCAAGTTATGATCGTTTTCGCGAGACTGCCCGAAACTCGAAATTTGCCTCGGAAAAGTCGTCTAAGTGAACTATCACGGACCGTGTGGTGGCTGACGGTCCGTGTAGCAGTACGTGAGTTTGGAGAGTAAGCTCCCAGGGTCGGGGAGCCAACAAACTTACTATGTCAAGTCTCACGGACCATCACACGGTCCGTGAGATTTCTCACGGCTCGTGAACTGGACCGTGAAGTGGTCCAGTGAGCTCGTCGAAGTTCAGGGTTAGAATTTTGGGCTATGTAAGGGTAATTTCGTGATTTACATTAATCCCTAAGCCTAATTTAAGTTCTCTAAGGTCTCCTAAACCCCTAAAACATTCCCCAAACCCTCGTTCTTCCGTTCAAACTCTCCCATACTCTCCTTAGAAATTCCAAAATCCTCTTAGACTCCATTGAAGCTAGCTTGTAGAATTTGGGGAAAAAGACCTTGACTAGGTTTGACCTTGCAAATTGTTGGTGAAATTATGGTATGTTGGATTGATTCAAGGATCCTCTTTCATCCTTGAAGGCCCTATGAACCCTAACTCTTTAAATTTGATTTTAAAGCTTTCCAATTTGATATGGGTTCTTCCAATAATGTTGTAGATTAGTGTTGGGAATTGAGTGCTCTAAATTTTAGATAATTTAAACATGATTTTACACTTGAATTCATGGATGACTTATGAAACCCTAATTTTTCAACTTGCATGTTCAATTACATGATTTAAATATATATGGGTAACTTGCATTTTGGTTTATTCATGGATTTTTACATGTCTTATGATCAAATGTCTTTCAAATTATGAAATAAAGTCTTGATTCCATTACCCATGCTATTCATATTGTTCCTCATGGCATTGCATGCATGATTCATGGGTCTATTGTAAAAGTTTTGATACGGGCTAAGTGCCTAACATGATTTTGACTATGGTTTGACTAGGTTATGGGTTAGGGCTAAGTTGTGATCACACTAAATTGATATGCTATGTTTTGTAAACCCTTCTGAAATGATCGGGTCGCAAGGAAGGTGGTTGATATGCTGTGTTTTATAAACCCTTCCGAAATGACTGGGTCATAAGGAAGGTGGCCATCATGTTATGATATGTTATGAATGCAAAACTTTCTGAAAAGACCAGGTCGTAAGGAAGGTGGTCATGGCTCTTTAAGCATAATAGGTGTTATGCACCACCATGTTATAATGCTTGCTTGCAAACCCATATAAATGAGCTACTCCTTGCATTGACACGAATGTTCATGACATATTTTGTAAACTCATGAGGCCTATGGTCTAACCATGTA
>JBCEWC010022241.1:0-10110 GCA_038996855.1 Solanum aculeatissimum | reverse complement strand
CTAAGTTTGGTGTGTGCCCCAAAAATTTGAGAGAGCCTTATTCCGTGTATACCCCGGTGGGTGAGTCTATTGTGGCCAGGAACAGGCATAGTATCGCATGGCAAGTCAAAACCCAATGAGAAGATATATAAACATATAAGAATTAGTGGAGCCAGGATCAAATAACACAGTTGCAGGGTAAGGGCAAACCAGAACAATACTTGAGATCACAACATCAGAGGCCTCAACCTCGGGCCAACCAAAAAAAGCATAACAATGGCCACCTCGACCTCCACTCGTAGAAGTTGCCCTTCTACCACCAGAATGGGTAGAAATGTCACTCACTCCTCTACCATCAATGCATTCATTTTTATCAGTCTGATCCCTACCACGGCCCCTAGTTTGTAGGGCTGAACCTCTGGTTGGTAGTGCTAGATCTTTGATCGATGCTTCGGAGTGTGAGTGTTGGGTCCTAGTGTGTGTCCGCTTGGGATACTATTGAATAAAGTGATCTAGAGATTCACACCCATAGCATGACCTAATGATGAATAACGACAGTGAGGGAACACGAGGAACACCACAATCGCTCCAGTCCATAGGCCTCTACTAAAAACTAGATGATCTCTTTCCATCACTATATGAAACACGAAGGCCCTAACCACCCTCTGATACTGCCAATAAATCACAAATCGAGCCTTGGGGCTGAAGTGAACCACTCTTCATACTCATATCTTTGCCTTCTGATAAGGTACCCAAGAACTGTCTCAAAATGAATCCTTTTGGGGTCTCCAAACTCCTCTCTACGCACAAGATCTGCCTCCTTGACGGCACTAACCACAGACTAAAAAGATTCTCCATCTCTAGAAATTTGAAATACTGACTGTCGAATGGGACAAGTCAACCCTCTAACTAATCGGCAAACTCTCTCTGTCTCCGCAGGAATGAGGATTGTCACATGTTGAGCCAACTACCAGATATAAATCTTATACTCTGAAACTGTCATAAAGCCCTACCTTAAACTCTCAAACCTCAGATGACTCCCCTCCCTAACACTATAAGAAACAAATCTATCATGGAAAGCACTGGCAAATTTCTCCCAAGTCTTCAGAGGAGAATCAACTAGAAAAGATCCCAAAATAAGTCCTCTACTAATCCCTAGCCGGTCCACGAAGCTGGAGGGTAACACATAGGACATCGTGGGTCTCGGCTAACCTAACGGTCTAAAGTAGCTCCTTAAAAATGACCAAGAACTCATATGCATCCTCAGTCTCCCCACCCTGGAACTGAGATGGGTCCATCTTCTTGAACCCCTCATATCTACGTTGCTCCTTATTGGTCAAGGTAGCTGCTGGAGGAACCTCAACAATAGGTACTTCTGGTGACCGTTCATATGTATCTGAGCCTCGTGGCCTGCTATTGACCTAGATACTGAACCCCAACTCGTGTTTGAAAAGAACATGGTACATCAGCAGGGCTACTTGCCTGCCCCAAAGTCTTAATCACTCCCAAAACTCTCAAAATGCATCTTGAAGTAGTGGTGTTGCAGCAAACTCAAGAAGAACCTTCTACTCTCTAGGATCCATGGTTGGCTCGAGGGAGATACCCCGCTCATAATCTCTAGCCGGTGTTGCTTTTTCGGCTTGGTCTCTACCTCATCCTCTGGCTCGGCCCTTACCCCTAGTTAGGGTCTCGATAGTAACGTCAGGGACTACCTCTACTCGTCCTATACCCACTATATCTCTAGTCCTCACCATCTGCCAAAAGGCCACGACTACTCCGCACTAAAACAAAGACTTGTGTACGATTTGATTAGAATGAAGCAATAGAGAATTTCCTAACAGTCTTCATAGCCTCTCAAGGATAAGTCATGAACGTCTCTGCACCGATCCTCAACACTCTACTAGACTGGACTTGTACACATGTGAGACCTATGAATCTAGGGCTCTGATACAAAATTATCACGATCCAAAATTCGGGTATGATGGCACTCACTAACCTACCAAGGAGAGTCAGTGCAAAATCCAACAACTTAACAAAATAGTAAAAGAGGATGATAATAGTCTAATAAGATATATAAATATGGAAAACAATTAATACAACCAATCCAAGAAATGGTGTCTCATGTGAAAGTCACTAAATACCAAATTTCAAATAAAATATATAACTCAGATGACTGGTTCTCAAATAGAACACAACATATAAAAATAAAGTGGAATCTTCTAAGGCTTGCTAGGGATATAGGCAACTGCCGTGCGAGTAATCCAGAAGCTCGACCCAACAAAAGGAAGCTAACAAGGGGGACCGAGCTCACAACCTAAAAAAATACAACAAAGGGATGAGCACCAAACAAAAGGGTACTCAGCAAATGGAACTAACCTAAATTAAAGTAATGAAGAACATAAGAAACTCCTTAAGTCTCAACCACAATCCACCGAACTACAACTCTGCACTAAGAAAAGACCCAACATAATACAGTATACAGATCACAATAATATAAATATACTCATTATTTGGCATAATAGCTCAATATATAGATATATAAATAGATCCAACAACTTTCCACAATCAATAATATAATAAGTGTACAATCTCATAAATAATGATATATGACAGTATCAACCAAATATGAAATTAGATGAAGTGGATGTCATGATGTATGTCTGTCTTAGAATACATATCCGTTGAGCGGGGTTATCGCCTCAGTCGAAATCCATGGGGGTCTTACGTAGATCATGTATCTGTGATCATGATTGGCAATGACCTCGGCTCATATCACTTTTTCGAAAATGACCTCGAACCATTTGAAAATGACCTCAAACCACCGGCATATTACCTCGTCTCAACCGATAGATACTTCGTCTACCAATCTGCATGTTACCTTACTCACATCTCGATCGCAACCATCACAATGTTCATGCACAAATAATAATAAATGCAAGGTGCATGATCACAATTATATCATCATCAAAATTATCTCAATATCATTAGTGTCTCAATATCATCAATGCCTCAATATCATTAGTGTCTCAATATCATCAATATCTCAATATCATCAATGTATCAATCATGTCACAATATAAGCACCATCTCGCCATCAATATCGAATGATTCACAAGATCACATACATTACGAATTCACAATTAATTTATAACTCAATATATCACCATATGAATAAGCATTCAATATGAAAGGTCCTGATCAAGCCTACAATGATACAATTCTACCCCCCAATACTCACTTACATATACATAGGAGCATACAAGGTTCATTAATACTTAACAAAATGTTAGAAGTCCACTTGCCTCAAATAAAGTCTCGAATCAAGTTGAAAATTGTTACTTTCCCCCTTCTACTGTACTCCAAATCACCATAATCTGTTCACATATGGTATCACAATCACATAACGACTCTAATAACACTAAAATCAATTAATTTGGAGAAAAAGGGTGAAATTGTCAAAAATTTCATGTCACATTTTTTTTAATTTGCCTACATGTCACATAATGTAGCCAGAATCGAAAAATTAATACGTGAAAATATTTTTCACATAATAAGGAATCCAATGGTGAAAACGATTTCGAAAATGGAGTTAAGATGAGGGAGAAATCAACATTTTAAGTTTAAGAAATCAAAATCCAAAAATTCCAAAATTTCACCATTAAAATCCAAAATTAGAAGTTAAAATCATAATTAATCAATGAAAATAGTTGAAAATTTGGTTAGAAGATAGTTACCCAATCCCTTTGCCTTGAAAACCCACGAAAATGCTCTCTTAAAATGAAGTTTGAAATGTCAAAAATAGTGGATTGGGGTTTAATCACGTCTTTTAAAATTGAAATTGTTCAGGTCCATGTAATGCTCAACGAACACGGAAGCCCAAGTGTCTTAACACTCCATGAACGCGGATAGGGCATCCTCAAATGCGGAAGCTAAACAGTCACAACTCTGCGAACGCGGGCCCACCTTCTGCGAATGTGGAGGTCTAATCACACTGACCTTCACAAAAGTGGAGAAGGAGGTGCAAACGCGGAGGGTTAGAGGTATATGCACTCGAACCAGTCAACACTAGTAAAATATAGCAACAACAAATTAGGAACAGGACCCTCAAAAATTCATTTAGAACCCTGTGAATACAAACCAAACATGGAACCCTACCAGAAACGATAATCTGAACTCAACAGAACCGTTAGAATTCGAATTTGGAACCCTCGTGGTCCTGAACCTAAGAAAAATAATTTAAACTAGTTTCAGACTCAAAATATTCACAAAAGCTCTACAAATTACAACGAAGTCATTTCTAGCGTTAGTTTCACCATTCAAAACTACTAGAACTGACAAAATTTTAATACAAGCTCCCGAACACTGAATGTTGACCAAAGTCAAACTTATAATCCAAAAATGAACTAGAAATGCAACTTTGGGCCTAAAATCTCCATTTTAACTCCGAATTTAGTAATGGAAGTTCTCCTAGTCCAGATTTGACATTTCAGAATTAATGATTTGATGAAATCGAATTTTAACTCTCAAAACTTGAAATGATCTCAAAACTCAAAATTTCCAACTTTAAGCCTTTGAAAACTCTTTCTTTTGCAAAATTCCAACTTTTTACAAGATTTTAAAAATCTGACTTTTTGACTCATCAAAAATGATCCAAGACAACTTTCAGGAAGGGAAAAAATGATAATTTTATTGAAAATATCAAAAATAAACTTCAAGATCATTACACTATGTTCGGAATGAATCTCCTAATTCTGAAAGTATAAAATATGAATATGAGCTCATTAACAGTCATATGATATGTGAAATAAATGCATCTATAAGATGATCACATGTGTATTTATTGTCAACCTGAAGTTTGACATTCGCAAAATTATTTGTGTAAGATAACTGAATTAAGAGCACAACTTTCAGAATATGTAATCAAGACAATTCATCTTGATTATATTGATAAATATCCAAGCTAGTTGATACTAAATGTCTTAGATAAATGGTCAATCATTTCTTATGAGAATAAAGTTTCGTGTTCTGAAATATGATAAATTATAGACAAAAAAAATATGCATTAGTCTAATACATTATGATCAATTTTCCCACGAATTGTTCTATGGTCAAGTACTATAATATTCATCAAATAATTTTAATATGCGATATATAATTAATAAATATACCATGATGCATAAAAGATGGATTCTTCAATATATATTGAAATATATGTTAGTTTGTCTAACATAAGGGGGAGATAATAAGCAATTAAGAGTTAAAATGCTCTTATTGAATGACCCTGAAGGACACAGTTTATGACATGCATGTGACATGCAATTGATCCCACATAAGATAATTGTGGAAAAGAACAAATAATCAAAATGGTCATAAATAAGAGGCAATGTGCTCTTGAAGAGCTTATAACATAACACTTCATGAAACCTCATGAAAGGGGTAGTTACCTGAAAATAATGAAGTAATGAGATCTCAACAAGTTGTGTCGCACTGCAAACTGATAAAAAAAAAAAATTTATCGATGATACCTTTAATAAAATATAGCCCAATATTGTAAAATATTATGAGGATCTTAATTCTACGATATATTAAAGCATGCTCTAATTATCAAGTAGAATGATGCATCTTGGTAAGCGTAAAATTTATTTGGCTTGCAATTTGGACACTAGAAAACGTCATGAATTTAATATTGATTGTTATCACTGAAAAAAATTGATATGAAAGTATTTTAAGGATTTAAAATGTATGAAGCATATATAAGTTCTTGAAAACCTTATTTATAATCCTCTATTGATTAAACTAATCAAGAATTTTTCATATTGTTATGCAAGTTGATAACTTGAATTGAAATTCTTGAAGAGTTTTGAAAAGACAATAGATTGTTTTCTTAAAGAAATTGAAGTGAGGAACTTGCAAAAACTCTTTGATCCTAAAGGGAGGATTCATAAAAGGAGATAGAACAAAGCACATTTCGCCAAAACTTTTCTACACATAGGAGCTCCAAAAGAATGGTGATATAAATGTGCAACAGATTTGTTTGAGTGATAATGTGGCTAATTTGCTCACCAAATCTCTACCAACTGCAATTTTCAAGAAGATTGGGATGCGAAGATTCAAGTGTTTAGATTGATGTTCTAATTAGGGGAAGTTAATACGCGATGTACTATTTTTTCCTCACAAGGTTTTGTCCCATTGGGTTTTTCTTGTAAGGTTTTTAATGAGACATCCAAAATGCGTATTATTAGATATGTGTACTTTTTTTCATTCACTAATTTTTTTTTACTGGGTTTATCTAGTAAGATTTCAACGAGACACATAATCTACCAAATAGACATTCAAGGGGGAGTGATATAAACATATTTGTATTATACTGAATGTCTATTATGTATGTTACTTTGGAGAAAAATTAGAAACCCTAACTTAGGGACCAAGTCAGTTTTCTCCTATAACTAAAGAAATTTTCTTTCATTGTAATATACATCTGAATATTCTTCAAGAAAAATAAGAAGTTTTCTCTCTACTTTCATCTTCTTTTTACGTTATACTTTCATAACGGTAGTAATTTAATAAAGAGTTGAGTTTAGTCGTTATTTGACCCACCTTATTCGTCACAAGCAGATCTTGAATTGACTGTTATAACATATTTTTTTAATTTGACCCATCTAATATATATATGACTGGCTTGTTGATTTGTTTCGATGAGTTGAATCTGAGATGATCAATAAAACTCTTGAGTCAAAATAGCATAACTCAATGGATCAAAATGCAATTGGATTCAAACATATACAAATGAATTTGTGATTAGAAATTCAAAATCACACATATTTAATTGTGAAAAGTAGAATAAGAAACTCCTTCAAATGGCCAAAATTCTACTATTCCACCCATAAATAGACTCTTCAATATATAGAGCAAAATGCTCATTTTATTCTAAATTCATGATGATAGTGTTCAAACCATTCTACTATTTCACCTATAAATAGACTCTTCAATGTCCAAAGCAAAATGCTCATTTTATTATAAATTCATGACGCTAATTTTCAAACCAACTTGCATATGCATTTAATCAGCTTTCAGTGTTTGTCCAATATCGAGCACGAATCCATACTTGACATTCGATTTTGAAAGGCATTCCATGGCAGTATTCACATAATTCATTGAAACAACTTCAACTGCAGGCGTAATATTATGTTTCGCTGCAAAATCAAGCATTTCTTTTGTCTCTTGTCTCTTTCACTCCTCCAATGATGCTTCCTCCTATTATTTTCCTCCCTGTTTCGTATACTTTTTTATTTTTTAAAAGTAATGCTATTAGAAGTATGAAGAAATGAAAAGGAAATTGAGAAAATTGGGGGAGACCCTTTAAATTTTATTTAGACACTCGAATACAATCTATTTCAATGAGCACCTAAAGATATGATAAAGTGTTCGTATTAGATATTTTTATCTCAAATTACAGAAAATATTTTACGTGTGTTCTCATAACCTATCACGTTAGTTAACTGCATGCATAAAATATGTCATATCCTTTAAACATATAATTAACCTCAATTAGAGCAAGCCTGAGTTTTACAGGTTGTTGAGGTTGATGTGTATAATTAAAAAAGTGACTTATTTTTAGTGATTAATTTTTCTCCATCAAATACGTTTTTCTTCCAAATTTTGAGTCCGAAATGGATAAAAGAATATTTTATTATGTATTTAGATATTCAATTGTGGCAATCAATATTTCAAATTTATTATCAGAGATATCGATTTATTCCAAATAGAAAATTGAGTAATGATTATTTATTTGTTTTACCCATAAGCAAGGGGAAAAGTGGCAGCTCAAGTGGCTTTGGTGGTGCACCAAGCATTACAAGCTTTCCATGAGGCTTTAATATATTGAGTAATGGAGAAATTGGATGTCCTGCTGAAACAGTGTCTATAATTCCGTCTAATGTGCTTGTTGCAGCCTGCAAAGTAATAATAATATATATAAATAGAAAAGAACTAATCTTGTTCCATTGCATTAACTTAATTGAAGAAGACAAGATCTTCTAAATCTTGCTACTGTTCTTAATCTATTATTTTTTCTCAAAAATGAATAGAAAGAAAAAGATGTAGTATTTGACTTAGGGACCATACCTTATATAAGAAGTAATACAGTACTCTCGTATTGACTACATATGTAAAATAAGTAATACAATTCAAGAAATAGGAAGCATATGTGTTTAACTAAGGAATTGTTTAGTAGAGTGTATAAGAATAACAATAAATAGAGTGTATTAGTAATGTTTGCATTAGTAATACTTGTACTAGTTATACTTGTATTAATTATATAAAGATTATTTTTTATGCATTGTTTGATTTAGTGTATTAGAAATAGCATGTGATTGCATAATTATTTTTTAAAATATTTTTACAAAGATACCATCCATAAATGTGGTGATAAAGATGTAAAAAAAATTGAGGGGCATTAAGTCTTTAATAATGCATGCATTAAAAGCCTATATTATCACTAACTCATAAAAATCCATGTGATGCTAGCAATACACATCTTAATATACAACAAGAGTATACAAATGCTAAAAAAAATGCTAACAAGATACTACTAATTACTACATAAAATTAATGCCGACATTATCTTTTCTAATACACTCTATCAAATGACACTTTAGAGTACTCTTGGTTTGATGCTAAGTTACAATGAGATAAATATGTAAATCATATAAATCAAAAAATAAAATATACAACCTAAGCCTATAAGGTCTCATGTAAGGCAATTTATAGCTAGGTTTGGATCAATCAAAATCAAAAAAGAAAAATCAACTCATATGTTTTAAAAATTCAAGAACTAATTCGGGCTTATTCAGATAGTATTCATCATTTATCTTTAATCTTATCTTTAATCTGAAGGTTGTGAATCTTAGTCACAAAGAAATCTTGTTGGTTAATGTGGTTTGTCAATTTTTGTTGAAAGATTATATTATAACATTGCAAAAGTAGGAAGTTCAATTTTTTCCTTGTTTATAAATATAATGTTTGGTTTATTATTTCTTACAATCGAGTGAAGTGCATTAGACACTAGAGGTTATTAAATTATGATATATTATACTTTGTCTATTTTTTAGTCCATAGTTTTTAAATGTGTCTTTTTTTTTTTTGACAATTTTTAAATTTTCACTTTTCAATCATTAGATTCCAGCATAAAATTAGAAAACATACCTGCATTTGTTCTGGATCACGACTTAGCAAGAATGAATTAACGCCAAGACATTTAATAGCTTCATCCTTCTTATGAATAGAAGTACTAATGAGAGTCACATTGCATCCAAAAGCCTTTGCAAATTTCACAGCCATATGGCCCACAACACCAATGTTCAATCCAGGCTTATCAAGCCCAAAATATTTCAATGGGCTGTATGTTGAGATCCCAGTACACAACAATGGGGCAGCTTCCATGGGCAAATTCTCCGGCCAACGGAACACGAAGTTCTCATGGGCGACCATGAGATCGGAGTAGCCTCCGTATGTGGTGGTTCCATCATAGTAAGTTGTACTATACGTGCCAATGTGGCTAGGACAATATTGTTCGAGGTCGTTGGTACAACTGTCACATTTTCGACATGATCCTACAATTACTCCGACACCTGCATTGTCCCCCATTTTCACTTTTTCAACCTCTCGGTTACCACGCCCACGATTTCGTGCCTGCAAAAAAATACATAAGATTGAACAGATATGTATATACATTTTTTGGGTAGGTCTAAAAAGGCATGGTCTCTATATATTTTAAATTTAGCAACCAAATTTATCAAAATATGTCTGCCTATAAGTAGTGAGGATTAGCTTTTATACAAGTTAAAAGTTATTGTTTGGCTTAGCTTAAAATCTTAAAAAAGTGTTTACAAATTTTAAATTAGCTTTAAAAAAGTTAAAAATTACTTAAAATAAGCTAAAAGTTAAAAGTTTTCTCCTCCCAACTTTTTATTTTACAACTTATAAGTTGTTCTACTTTGACCAACAAATTTTTTTATATTACCCTCCATTACCACACTTTATTATCCATCGTTATTCTCTTTCAACGCAAATATATATATATATATATATATATATATATATATATTCTTTCACCATTCTTTTTATAAATAA
>JBCEWC010022240.1:0-10110 GCA_038996855.1 Solanum aculeatissimum | reverse complement strand
GCCCAGCCAGGGCGCACAGAGGTTTGTCCCGGGACATAGTAAAATCCAAAAGCCGGCTTACCCGCTTTCCTTTCCTGGTCCTTTTCTTGGCCATCTTGCTGCTCAGGAACCCCGGTCACAGAGCCGGTGGCCTCAGGATCATCATAACGAGGCAGTGACTCAGTCTCAAGGGAAGTCCTTCCAATCCACAATGCTACCAGTCAGAGGACGTGGTGCAAAGTCAGGAGTGGTCAAGTCTGGCACGTCCTGAAGGAATCCGAACTGACGCAGAACCCGTCGCTGTCTCGGCTGTGCTACCGGAAGTCGGAATAGGAGACCACTCGATCTTATCTCACTTCTGCATTTGAAGCTCAAATCACGTCTCCACGCCTAATGAGTGCTTGCTGTGCTCTGGCTCCAAGGGTAGCCTAAATTGTTGTGTTGCACAGAACGTTAATACCGGGTTTATTTTGCAACTAAACTTAGGCATACACTGTACGGACTGAAGCCCGCCTCCGGTGAAAGGACCAAACCGCAAGAGGTCTATGCCCGGGAAGTAGGGCCGTAAAGAAGCTAGAAGAGAGTCTAACTGCACACTAACAGAAAGCGAACCTGCAAACGACTGATTATTTGATTTGTTTTTCCGAACACTTGTAGTATTCAAGTAGTATTCAAGGGTGGTGGAAGACCTGCCCAGACGCAGAAAAAGAAGACCTTTGCCCTTCGAAGGCCGAAAAACCCACGTTTGGAAGCATCAATAAGATATCGTTAGGTGTCCCAAAGCCTCGTTAAAACGAGTTTAGCCTCTGAGACAAGATCTTAGTTCAGGCCTGCTTCAGTCTATCCATGTCTTTCTTCTCTTATGATATTTTTAGCTAGTCTCTTCCTGGCCTGGCCGCCCATGAGGATCGGTTGTCGTGCTATTATGCGGTCGAGCGGAAAAAAGCCCAAGAGCCCGCGCCTCCGTTTAAGATGGAATGTCATTTTTCCCTGATCCCGCTGTTAAATCGACCTCAATGGATCCCTCGTTACTGCCCAGAGGAGAAGAATAGGTAGGGATGACAGGAATAGTGCGCTTGGACTGACCATCTATCTGGGGTGAAAAGCTAAACCAAAATCTACTCTAGTACCCAAACCACGCTGTAGAGCCCGCCAAAAATGAGAAGTTAACATAGATCCCCCATTTGATAGCACACCATGCAATTTGACAATATTCCGAATATATAATCTATAACTAGTCTTCATCGATAAGAAGTGAGCTAACTTAGTCGAACGATCAATAACTACCCAAACTGAGTCAAACTTGCCCAAGGCACTGGGTAAATCTATAAAACAATCCATAGTCAATCTTTCCCACTTCCACTCAAGTATGGGCATCCTTTTCATCGATCCACTGAGCTTTTAGTGCTCATACTTGACTTGTTGGCAATTAAAACACTTTGTCATGAACTCGGTTATGTCCCTTCTTATTTCAAACCACCAATAATGTTGTTTTAGGTCATGGTACATCTTAGCCACACCCGGATGGATGGAATATCTAGCACAATGGGCCTCATCTAATATCAATCTCATACAATCTCCAACCTTAGGTATATAAACTTTATTATTTATCCTCAGAACACCAACAAAATCAATAACAGCCTCCTGGGCTTCACCCACCAACACTTTTCCATGAATCAAGTACAACCTGGGATCCACAACCTGATGAGCATATATTTGATCAAGCAATGAAAATCAAGCCTTGAAAAAGGCCAAAATACTTTGGGAAAGGGAAATATCCAAACGAACCATCTTTCTAGCAAGTGACTGAACCTTTAAAGCTAGAGGCCTCTACTCCGTCCTCAAGAATTCCAAACTCCCCATACTAGTAGCCTTTCAGCTCAAAGCATCAGCCATAAAATTGGTCGTCCCAGGGTGATATAAATTAGAGATATCAGTCTTTAAGCAACTCCAACCACCTAGGTTGTCTCAAATGCAAATTAGACTGAGAGAAAATATATTTGAGACTCTAGTGATCGATGAGGATCTCACAATGCACTCCATAAAGATAATATCGCCACAACATCAACACAAACACAATCGTAGCAAACTCCAAATCATGGGTAGGGCAATTTCTCTCATGCACCTTCAACTGCCTAGAAGCATAAGCTATCACTTTCCCTCTTTACATCAATACGCCACCCAAACCCACACCAGAAGCATCATAATAAACCACAAATGGTACTCCCTCTTTGGGAAAAGTAAGAATCAGCGCTGAAGCCAACAAATACTTGAGCTTTTGGAAGCTCACCTCATGCTCCTCAGACCACTAAATGCCACATATTTCTTAATCAATCTAGTCAATAGGGCTACTATAGAAGAGAAACCCTGAACAAAACATCGATAATGCCCCACCAAAAAAATGAAAATCCAAATCTCAGTCACAGAAGTAGGCCTAACGCATTCACGAACAATTGTCACCTTGGTTGGATCAACCATAATACGCTCTTTTGACACAACATGCCTAAGAAATGCAACAGACTCAATCCAAAACTCATACTTTGAGAACTTTGCATATAACTTCTCTTCCCTCAACCTTTGAAGCCCAGTCCTTAAATGTTGAACATGTTCGGCCTCACTCTTGGAATAAACAAAGATCTCATCTATAAACACAATCACAAAAATGTCCAGATAGGGATTGAACACTCGGTTCATCAACTCCTTAAAAGCAGTAGGGGCATTGGTCAACCTAAAAGATACGACCACGAACTCATAATGCCATAATAGGTCCTAAAAGCCGTCTTTGGGATATCAGACTCCCAAACTCTCAACTAATGATAGCCGAACCTCAAATCAATCTTGGAGAATATCGATACACCCTACAAATGGTCAAAACGATTATCAATGTGAGGCAAATGATACTTATTCTTGATGGTCACTTTGGTGAGCTGACGATAGTTAATACACATATGCATAGTGCCATCTTTCTTCTTCACAAACAATATAGGAGCACCCCAAGGAGATACCCTTGGATGAATGAATCTCTTCTTAACAAGTCCTCTAATTGTTCTTTTAATTCCTTCAACTCAGTTGGAGCCATCCGATACGATGCAATATAAATGGGCTTAGTGTCTAGCTCCACGTCATAATTTATAAATGTTAAATGTGCTAATTACATCATTATGACAATTTATGACACCATAGGAATAGTAATTCAATAAGCAAGTACAGATCTAGGGGTCCTCGAGGGTGTCCACCCAAACCCTCTTAGCAAAACATTATATTGTATATATAAGTAACTATTCCTTGACACGTGCATTATGTCCCATGCTAAATTGTGTAGTATATATATCAAATATTCTTTTGCTAAGTTTTCTATTTCGGGGAATATTCAACAATATATCCATCACATCAAACTTGCCCAGAAATAACTCGTAAGAAACAAGCCTACAAAAAGATAACATGAAAATCAACTGGAAAAATACAGTATCTCCAAGTCATATACTCGGGTATATTTTACCAAAACAGATAATGGAACCATGAATTAATTGATATTTATGTTTGAGTGTGAAGGGGTGATGAATAAAAAGATAAAGGAACCCTGAATTAAATAATATCTAGATTTGAGTGTGAAAGGGTGATGAATGAAAAGAATCACACATTGATGGGCTCACCGTGTTTCTCAATGTTACATCATTATAGTAAATAAGTTTTTTCCTGCCACAAAAAACTCTTATATATTAACACTAGGTAATTGGCCAGCGCTTCGCGTGGTCATAAGTACTCTAATTAAGTTTATATATCTTAATATTAAAATTAATAAAATAATCTAAAGTTATTAAATTCTTTCTATATAGAAAATTTAGCATTTTAAATTTATCTCAAGAACTTTTCTTAATGTAATATTGCTAAAGTCCTTGTTATCTTCAATTATATTTTTGGATTATAACATTATTTCTCGATATAATTATTTTTTCAATAGTGTTGGTACTCCCTAACTTGGATGTTAAATTACTATAATACCCCCAACTTAAAAATCAATTTAGTATATTTTTATATTGTATATTATATTTATTTAATTATATTTTATTATATTGAAAGCTAACTTTTCACATTGAAGGATTGTGACTTTTTCAAGAAGCAATGACTTTTGCAAAGAGTTGTGTGTTTTCAACAAGTTTTGACTTTTTCAAAGCGTAGTGACTTTTACGAAGGACTGTGACTTTTCCCAGGAGTTGTGACTTTTTTGGAAAATTGTGACTATTTTTAAGAGTTGTGACTTTTTCGAAGGGTTGTAACTTTTCCGAAGGGTTGTGACTTTTATGAAGAGTTATGACCTTTTTGAATGGTTGTGACCTTTTTGAATGGTTGTGACTTTTTCGAATGCTTATGACTTTTTCAAAGGATTGCGACCTTTTCGAAGGGTAGTGACTTTTTTGAAGGGTTGTGAAGTTTTTGAAAAATTATGACTTTTATAAAGAGTTGTGACTTTTTCAAATGGTTGTGACTTTCAAAAGTGTTGTGACTTTTTTGAAGGGTTGTGAATTTTTTGAAAAATTGTGATTGTTTTGCAGAGTTGTGACTTTTTCGATTGGTTATGAATTTTCAAAAGGGTTGTGACTTTTTCGAAGGGTTGTAACTTTTTTTAAAAACTATGACTTTTCAAAGAGGTGTGACTCTTTTGAATGATTGTGACTTTTCCAAAGGATTATGACTGTTTCGAATGATTGAGTCTTTCCGAAGGGTTGTGACTTTTCTGAAGGGTTGTGAATTTTTTCGAATGCTTATAACTTTTTCAAAGGGTTGTGACTTTTTTTGAAGAGTTGTAACTTTTCCGAGGGGTTAAGACTTTTTCGAAAAATTGTGACTTTAATGAAGAGTTGTGGCCTTTTCAAATGGTTGTGACTTTTCCAAAGCATTGTGACTATGTTGAAAAATTGTGACTTTTTCTAAGAGTTGTGACTTCTTTGAATGGTTGTGACTTTTCCAAAGAGTTGTGACTTTTTCGAAGAGTTGTAAATTTTCCAAGGGGTTATGACTTTTTCAAAACATTGTGACTTTTACGAAGAAGTGCGACTCTTTCGAATGGTTGTAACTTTTCCAAAGGGTTGCGGTTTTTTTGAAAAATTGTAACTTTTTCGAATGGTTGTGACTTTTCCAAAAGGTTATATATTTTTTGAAGGGTTGTGACTTTTTCGAATAGTTGGGACTTTTCCAAAGGATTGTGACATTTTCGAAGGATTGAAACCTTTTCAAAGGGTTGTATTTTTTTTGAAGGGTTGTGATTTTTTCGAAGGGTTGTAGCTTTTCTGAATGGTTGTGATTTTTTTGAATGGTTGTGATAGGCTAAAGTACCATTTAATCAGAAATGATGTCTTTTGAGCTTTTTAACTTTTGTTGGAATATTTAATTAATTTTAATAAAATTTAATTATTTAAAAAATAAATAAATAAGAAATATGTAAAAGTGTCACGTAGGAAGACCTAACATTCTTATATATATATATATATATGATTATATGTCATGCCACATATGTGTACAGTCTCAATTTGCACATCTGGTATTAGAATTCTACATAATAATTTCTGAGTGGTTTGGAGACTACAATCAAGAGATACCATAGATTCTGTATTTTTTCAAAATAAAAAAAGGAGCGAAATCGTCTTGTACCTTAGAATTTTCAAGCCGAGCAACATTCCACATTGGACACAGTAAGTATTGGCTAGGTTAGGGCCATTTACAACTTCTTCATGATATCTAACAACATATCATCATGTGATACTTGAAAAGTAAACCTACTAGAATTAACTTCATTGTATTTCTCGTGCACATAGTGTAGTGTCTAGATATATATAAAATTGGACACTAAAGCCAGTGAAGATCAGTATACTAAGGCAGAGCACAACTAGGAATAAAATTAGAATTGAATATGTTATACTTTATAGTACTATAAAGAACAACTTTTCTCTATAGGATAATCAAGCACATCACTTGGAAAACAATTTATTAAGAAAAAATGTCTACATTTTCATTGCTAGAAGTTCATATGTCTGGATTTAGATAAAATATTATCTATATTGTATGATTAACAAGTTGATCAGCATCTTTATTTAGTTCATTGGCGCCTCAATCTTGATCATTATCATGCTCATTAACGCCTCCATCATGATCATGATCCTGTTCATCATCTTCTTCATCTTCATTAATAATCATCGCCTCATTATCCGAGGAAAAAAAGTACCTTCCTGCCACACACACCAAAAAAAATTCATATTAATACCTTATAAATCATATTGTACATAAGTATATGGGAATTGCATTTTGCCTAATTAATGGCAAGAAACTCACGCGCCCATCAAGAATCTTCCTTCTCTAATAAGCCCGGTCCGATTAGCGGAAGGAACTGTAATCTGGATAATAGATAAATATTCTGCTAAAATGAACTGCCCGTGAATAAATTTAGCACATAATATTAAATAGCATCTTACGAGTTTCATCCCTAGCAGCATTCCACATTTGACGCAGTAAGTATCAGCTACGGTATTTCCATTTACTTGTTTATGGTATTCCTCAGTGTCCACTTGCACATTAAACCTACATTTATAAACAGAAAAAATGTTTAGGAAAATAATAAATTCCAAGATACTGAATGAAATCATGATACTTACAATTCATCAAAGACCACAATCCTGCCAGTTTCTATCTGCAAACTTACAAGGCAAAAATTAGCTATATTATTGTGCCAGAGTACTTAATTTCATGACACAAACTGCAAGCAATGTCATCAACATGTATGCATAATAGATTACAATTTAAAACAATTCAATTGAACAATGAAATAATTTTAACCCAACAAAGATGCAGAGAGAGTAAGAATCCGTACGCCATCAATGAAGTCCTGGACTAATCCAACTCGGGTTTTGCATACTTTACAAAGGATGAAATCCTCTTGTGGAAATTCATCAAAATCAACCAAAAATATCCGTCCCATTGTATGCACGATATGTTCAACTATTATAGGAAAAAAAATCACAACAAATGAAAAAGAATCAAACTGTTGGAAAATGAATGGAAAAAACACTAGCAGCGAACTAGAAAAAAAAATGTAACAGAAATGGTTAATAATGACAAATAAAAAAAATGGCCAGGAATTATGATAGAGTAGACACCTAATGAATTGATGTAGACCCGTTTTTGATGATAGAGTAGACTAGTTTTTGATTCTGGAATGAATTGAGTTGAGAAGAGTTATATGGGTTTTATAAGGTGTGAATGAAGTGTTTTGACACAAGAAAAAAAATGTAATTTGAAGAGCACCTTTTCACCTTGAATGGGTAGGGTTCAAGTGGATTTGACTTTTTTCAATTTTGTGAGTGAGATATTAATTTTTTGTATGGATTGTGATCTTTTTTGTGGTTGCAACTTTTCTAATAATACACAATAGTATGTATTTATATTATTGTTTGCTGATTTTTAAATAGTGATTTTTTAAAAAACATTGTTAGAAAAAAAAAAACCTAGTTTGACTTGCCATTGAGTTTAAAAAAATAAAGAAGATTTTTCAATCTTGTGATTTAAATTAAAGTTATGTCAAATGTCCTAAAATGTTCTTTAATCTTGTGGTTTTAAACATGTCATGTGCAAGTTAAAATTAAAGTGTTACCAAAAAAAGAACATAGGTCATTGTTTTTTACATGTACTAAAAAGGAAATAAATCATTCTTTTTCAAATAGAGAGAATAATTATTAAAAATTTAAAATTCAAAATATATGGAAAAAAGTTATGACAAATAAATTAATTTGACTATCAAAATATAAAATGTAAAATGTTGATTGTAGAAATCTACACTTCTCATTTAATGAGAAACTTTTACTAGATCAATTAACATCCCTTGACCTTCCAATCAGGGTTATGTTTGCAAATACCCCTAAAAGAGATTGTCTTGATAAAATGTCCTTAATAAGGGTGGCTTTGCAAAAATACCCTTCATTCCTTTAAGAATATATTTTTGAAAAAAATTGTCCCTCATCTATAAGGACCCATTATTTTACGCAGGCCTGCCTTATGGGCGAGAATTTTGTTATTTCACCTTCGTAGACCTGTCTTATGGGCAAGAATTTACACTACTTTTTTTCTTTTTTATTCCTTTCATTTTTTTTGTTAGTATTTTGTTTCTTTTCTTTATTTCTTTCATTTTCTCTTTAGAATTTTTTCTTTTTGTTTTTATGTTTATTTTTTTTCTTTTTTTTTAATTATGAAACTATAAATAATATTTATTTTAAATATCTTGGTTCCATCATTCAGAGTAGTGGCGATATCGATGATGATATCACATATCGTATTGGGGCAGCATGGACTAAATGGAGGCTTGCCTATGGAGTACTATGCAATAAAAATATACCACCTAAACTCAAAAGTAAGTTTTACAGAATAGTGGTTAGACCGTCTATGCTGTATGGGATGGAGTGTTGGCCGATCAAAAATTCACATGTTCAGAAGATGCAAGTCGTAGAGATGAGGATGTTGTGATGAATGTGTGGTCATACTAGGAGGGATAAGATTAGGAATGAGACCATTCGGGAGAAGCTAGAGGTGGGCCCTGTGACTGATAAGATGAGGGAAGTGAGATTGCGATGGTTTGGACATATGCAGAGAACAAGTGTCGATGCTCATGTTAGGAGGTGCGAGAGGTTAGAGTTCGGAGCTACACAGAGGAGTAAAGGTAGACCCAAGAAGTATTGGGGGGAGGTAATCAGACAAGATATGGCGAGGCTTGATCTCACCGAGGACATTACCCTAGATAGAAAGGAGTAGAGGTTGCGGATTAGAGTAGTAGACTAATAGGTTAGTTTGATTAGGTTGATGTCTGGTTTTGGGGTATAGTAGGTTAGTAGGATTAGTCACGTTTTTATATCCCGAGTTGTCATTATTCGTCATATATATGTTGATTTTTTTACAGTTTTACACACTACCATGTTCTTTTTGTTATCAGTTGGTCTTCCTGTTTCCTTTTCTTTTCCTTCCCTTTTTTTTCATATCTAGTTATTCTGCTTATAGGTTTTTGAGACGAGGGTTCCCAGGAAACAACCTCTCTACCTCTGAGGTAGTGGTAAGGTCTGCGTGCATTTTACCCTTTCCAGACCCCACTTGTGAGATTTCACTGGGTATGTTGTTGTTGTAAATAATATTTATTTTAAATAAAATATTTTTTAAATTCAAGTCAAGATTCAAAATATTTTTTTTTCATATTTATTATTTTAAATATATGAGGCTTGAAATTTTATGAGATACTTTATAACTCTTATTTTAGAGTCGATATTTGGCATAAAAACTTTTAAAGAATAAATTATGTTCCATGGGCAAGAGTTGACACAGTTTTTTGTATTTTGATTTTTGAAATGCTCTATAACTCTTGTCTTAGAGGTAAAACTTAGATCAAGAACTTTACAAATTATGTCTTATGGGCAAGATTTGACACTATTACATAGTCTATAACTCTTGCCTCTTGGCCCAAGGACTTCCAAACAACAAGTTAAGACCCAAGGGAAAGGTTTGACACTATCACATTATGTCTTGATTTATTAGATGTTCTGTAACTTTTGCCTTAGAGGCAAAACATAGACCAAAAACTTAACAACCTAAGCCCATAGGCAAGACTTGACAACTACATTGTGTCTTGATTTATTATATACATAACTTTTATATTGTGTTTTGATTTATCATATATATAACTTTTGTCTCTTAGTCTATGGACTTCAAAATAACAAGTTAAGCCCCATGGACATGACTTGACATGTCACTTTTTGTTTTGATTTATGGAGTACTCCATAACTATAGCCCTAGAGATTAGACTTGTTAGTCCAAGGACTTCAAAACAACAAGTCAAACCTCATGGGCAATATTTGACATTACCACATTACGTGTTGATTTATGAGATGCTCTATAATTTTTGTCTTAAAGGCAAGACATAAACAAAAAATTTCACAAGTTACGCCCCAAGGACACAATTTAAAAAAAATAGAAATAGACAAAAAGAAAAAATAAAGAAAAAAAAGAGAAAATATAATTAAAAAATAAAGAAAGAGAAAAAACTACAAGTTAAGAAAAAAGAAAAAGAAAAAAATAAAAAAACAATTAAAAAATAAAGAAAGA
>JBCEWC010022239.1:0-10111 GCA_038996855.1 Solanum aculeatissimum | reverse complement strand
CTTAAATTCATAATTTAAAAGGTAATTCAACATAAATCATGAGAAATTTCATATTTAAAGCATAATGCAAATTACCCCTGCATAATTAAATCATAAAGGGACATGCACATTGATCCTTCATGAGTTTTCATGAACATTCATAAAATTCAAACTCAAATCATGATTAAATCACCTAAAATATATAGCACATAACCCCAATCAACTAAATGCTTCAAAACTTAAAGAACCCATAACTTAAAGAATCTAAGAATCAGATTTAAAGAGTTGGGTTGTAACGACCCAAATATTTTCTAAAACTCCTTATGGTTGGTATTGTATGATGTTATACTGGTCATGGTTGAGTTTTGGTAGCACGGGTTGAGTTTAAGTGGTTGAACGCAAAACAAATCATTTGGTAGCCTAGAGAGGCCATTTGGATAGTATACTTTGAACTAGCATAACTTTTGATGAGGGTTGAAGCATATGGTCTAATACCTATAACATTTAAGGGATTTTAGTTAGTTTCGTAACGCAATTGGTTTCACTCGATTAGGAGTACGGATGAGGAAGTTATGGTCAAAATAGTGGGACTGCCTGAAATCCGGAAGACATTGGAGATAGGCCCTGAAAAGGGCCCAAGGAAAGGGTCACGGACCGTGAGCTTTGGCACGGTCCATGTGGGGGTCTGTTCCATGGTCCAGAGAGTTGGGGGTGGCCAGGAACCACCCCAAGACCCAAGTCATGGGCCACGAACCACCCCACGGTCCGTGAGCCATTAAAAGGTCCGTGAAGTGGCCCATCAAGTGGGGCAGAAGCTTGGCTTGAGTTGGGATTTGATTCTTGGGCCAAGTGTGGCTCCACGGACTAGTACACAGTCTGTGTGAAGCCACACGGTCCGTGAACCCTCCCGTCAAGTGGTCCAGAAAGTCCTTCGAGAGTTCACGTTAAAATTTTGGCTAAGTGTCATTTGATGGGCAATTGAACGGACCGTGTGACACTTTGATGGTGCATTTGAATAGACCGTGTGACACTGTGTTACATTTAATTAATCATTTCATTAATGGTAATTTCGTGATTTCATGATTCCCTAAGCCCCTTTAAGGTATCCTAAGGTCTCCTAAACCCCTAAATCAAGACCTAAACCCTCATTCATCTATTCTAAACCTCCTCCGTTCACTTTGAGAATTCTAAAATACTCTTGGCCTCCATTGAAGAAAGCTTGAAGAAATTGGGGAAGACAACCTTGACTAAGTTTGACCTTGCAATTCTTTTGGTGAAATTAAGGTATGTGGAATTTGATTCAAGGATCTTCTTTCATCCTTGAAGACCCAAGAATCCTAACTCTTTAAATTCAATTTTTAAGCTTCAAATTAAGTTACGGGTTCTTCCATTAATGTTGTAGATTAGTATTGGGAATTGTGTGTTGTAGTTTTTAGATGATTTAAACATGATTTTAAGCTTGAATTTATGAATGTTCATGGATACCCTTATTGATCAACTTGCATGTCCCTTTTCAAGATTCAATTAAGCACGGGTAACTTGCATTATGACTAATTTATGGTTTTTCACATGATTTATGATTATTTACCTTTCAAATTGTGAAATTAAGTTTTAATTCCATTACCCATGGTTTTGGGGTGAGTCCTGGCCACCCCCAGCTCACTGGACCATAGCACGGACCTCCACATGGTCTGTGGACCCTCACACGGTCCGTGGCCCTTGCCTCGGACCATTTTCAGGGCCTACTTCCAATGACTTCCGAATTTCAGGCAGTCTCACTATTTTGGCCATAACTTCTTCATACAAACTCCGAATCGAGTGAAACTAGTTGAGTTGCGAAGCTAACTCAAAGATATGCAATTAGATATGTAGAATCCCACACTGTTCAACCCTCATCAAAAGTTATGTTTGGTCAAAGTTTACTATCCAAACGGCCTCTCTAGGCCACCAAATGATCTGTTTTGCATTCGGCCACTTAAACTCAACCCGTGGCTACCAAAACGCAACCATGACCAGTATAACATCATACAAGACTAAACATAAGGATTTTTCAAAAATATTCGGGTCGTTACATCATCTCCCTCTTGGGAACATTCATCCTCGAATGAAACAAGACCACAACTTAAGGGCTCTAAATGTTTGAGAGATAAATTCAAACAATACCTCATATGAAACCATGAAACATATCAAAAGTTATGCAAAATTTCATTCAAAACATTACCCAAATTATTTTCGTGCTCATGTATATATGCAATGTTGTGGAATTCAAGAAAGCAAAGAATTTGAACAAATCAAGGATAGAACTAGTACCTTAGGCTTGAGTAGATGGGAAAATATGAGGATAGCGATTCTTCATGTCCAACTATGCCTCCCATGTTGCACTCTCTACTTCTTGATTTCTCCAAAGAACCTTCACTGAAGCCACTTCCTTGTTGCAAAGCTGCTTCACTTGTCTATCCAAGATCTCAACCGGGACCTCTTCATAGGTCAAGTTCTCTTCAACTGTCACACCCTCCAAAGGCGTAATGGCCTTAGGATCACCAACTACCTTCCTCAACATAGACACATGGAAGACCGGATGAAGAGAACTCATATCACAGGCAAGTCTAACTTGTAAGCTACATTCCCAATACGTTCAACAACCTCATAAGGACCCACATATCGGGGACTTAGCTTACCTCTCTTGCAAAACCTCATGATCCCCTTCATAGAAGACACTTTTACATACACCCGGTTACCAACAAAAAATTCAAGGTCTCTTTTTCTCACATCCGCATAAGACTTTTGGCGACTTTGGGCGGTTTTCAATTTCTCCCTTATCAACTTCACCTTATCAATAGCCTCAATTACCAAATTCGGGCCTAGCAAAGCCATCTCCCCAACTTCAAACCAACCTATAGGAGACCTACACCTCCTGCCATATAAGGTCTCAAATGAGGCCATGCCAATACTAGCATGGAAGATATTGTTATATGCAAACTCAACAAGTGACAAGTGATCATCCCAATTACCCTTGAATTCCATCACACATGCCCTCAACATGTCTTCCAACGTTTGAATTGTCCTCTTGGCTAGCCCATCGGTTTGGGGATGAAATGCGGTGCTCAACGTGACCTTAGTACCAAACCCTCTTTGGAGGGAATTCCAAAAATGTGAGGTGAATTGGGTACCTCGGTCCGATACGATAGACCTTGGCACCCCATGTAAACGGACCAACTCATGAATGTACACCTTAGCATACTCCTCGACACTATAGGTAGTCTTGACTAGTAGAAAATGAGCCTACTTCGTCATCCTGTCAATAATCACCCAAATAGAATCAAACTGTCTCCTCATACGAGGCAAGCCAACCACAAAGTCCATATTAATATCTTCCCACTTCCAAGTAGGAATTTCAATGTCTTGTGTCAACCCACCGGCCCTTTGATGTTCAACATTTACTTGTTGGGAATTTGGACATTCTGACATGAACCTTGCTATATCCCTCTTCATACCATGCCACCAAAACAATTTCTTCAAGTCTTGATGCATTTTAATAGATCCCGGATGGATCGAATATTGAGAGTTGTGATCTTCTTGAATGACCATCTCCTTCAAACCCTCCACATCTGGAACACACAAACGGTCTTGATAACGAAACACACCATCTCCCCCTTGGGAGAAAACCTCAATCTTACCCTCGAAAACTAGCTTTTTCAACTCAACCAAGGAAGGATCTAGATCTTGATTTGCTTTCACATCAACTATCAAGAAAGATTCGGAACCACCTCGAACATGAATATCCCTATTTTCGGAATCAACCAATATCACACCCAACCTAGCCAACCGGTGAACATCTCTTGCTAATTCCTTTTTCTCCTCTTTCACATACGACACACTACCCATGGAGAGCCTACTAAGAGCATCCGCTATCACATTAGCCTTGCCGGGATGGTAAAGAACACTTATGTCATAATCCTTGAGAAGCTCTAGCCATCTCCTTTGCCTCAAGTTCAAATCCTTTTGAGTGAACACATATTGAAACCTTTTATGGTCGGTAAATACATCAACATGAACACCATACAAGTAGTGTCTCAAAATCTTCAAAGTAAACACCACCGCCGCTAACTCAAGGTTATGAGTTGGATAGTTGTTTTCATGCACCATTAATTGCCGAGAAACATAAGTCATCACCTTTCCATGCTACATGAGGAAACAACCCAACCCCACTCTTGAAGCATCACAATATAGTACGAAACCATCTAACCCATTTGGCAAGGTCAAAATTGGAGCCGAAGTAAGTCAGTCCTTCAATGTTTGAAAACTCTTCTCACATTCGCTAAACCATACAAACTTAACTTTCTTTTGGTTCAACTTGGTCAACGGAGATGCTATGGATGAAAACCCTTCAACAAACTGCCTATAATAACTGGCTAACCCAAGAAAGCTTCTAATATCCGACGGAGTCAATGACCTAGGCTAATCTTTCACTGACTCTGTTTTCTTAGGATCAACCTTGATGCCATCACCGGACACTATGTGACCAAGGAAGGTAACCTCATTCGTCCAAAATTCACACTTACAAAATTTGGCATATAGTTGCTTCTCCCTCAAAGTTTGAAAAGCCAACCTTAGATGATTCACATGTTCACCCTCACTCCTAGAGTAGATCAATATATCATCAATAAATACCACAACGAAGTCATCAAGGAATGGCTTAAATACTCGATTCATAAGATCCATAAATGCCGCCAGAGCGTTAGTTAACCCAAAGGACATCACCACAAACTCGACATGACCATAACGAGTCTGAAAGGCTATTTTCGGAATATCACACTCCCTCACCTTCAATTGGTGATAACCCGAATGGAGATCAACTTTTGAAAAGTGGGTCGCCCCTTGAAGTTGGTCAAATAAGTCATCGATCCTTGGCAATGGATACCTATTCTTAGTAGTCACCTTGTTCAACTGTCGGTAGTCAATACACATTCTGAGTGACCCATCTTTCTTTCTCACAAACAATATGGGAGCACCCCAAGGTGAGATGCTAGGCCTAATGTACCCTTTCTCCAACAAATCTTTCAATTGCTCTTTCAATTCCTTCAATTCAGCCGGAACCATCCGATAAGGAAGAATCTATATTGGCTGAATATCCGAAAGATGCCGAAGTCAATCTCCCTATCTGGAGGAATGTCGGGCAAATCTTTAAGAAAACATCAGGGAACTCGCTAACAACCGGAACCTATTCAAGCCTAGGTGTCTCACTTTCGACATCTCTAACCCTCACTATATGGTAGATACACCGCTTACTAATCATATTTCGGGCCTTGATATAGGAAATAAACCTACCCTTGACCACCAAACTACTACCCTTCCATTCAAGCACTGGCTCATTGGGGACTTGGAATCTAACTTGTCTAGTTCTGCAGTCTATTGAGGCATAAAAAGCGTACAACTAGTCCATCCCCAATATCACATCAAAATCGTACATCTCAAGTTCAATGAGGTCACCCGAAAATACCCTATTCATCACATAAATCGGACAACCCCTATACACCTTACGGGCAATAATAGACTCGCCAATAGGGGTATACACTGAATAAGGTTCCCTCAAGGTCTCAGGAGTTAAACCAAATTTTACGGCCAGTAAAGGAGTCACAAATAACAAGTTAGCATCCGGATCTAATAATTCATATGTATCAAAGTTAAAGATTCGTAACATACCCGTGACAATATCTGGAGCATCCTCTACCTCTTGACGACCATGGAGTGCATAAAATCGGTTGTTCCTAGGAGCATTGGTAACCGGAACCTTGGGTGGCCCTTGATTACCAGGAGAAACTTGATCTCTCTTTGGATTCTTTGGGCAATTGGAGACCTTGTGGTCCAGGCTACCACAACCATACCAAGCACCTAAAACCCATTGACACTCACCAAAATGATTGCCACCACAAGTACCACAATGAGGGGCCGTTTGGCCACCACCAACTGGTGTCTTAGGAGGGGGAACCCAAGGATTTTCAATCTTCACACCAGAACCTTGGCCCTGTTGGAGTTGACCGTAACTACCACTAACATTAGAGAACCCACCTTCAAGTTGGGCCCTCTTCGCCTCTCCCATTCTCCTTTCTTTGAGCTTTTCCCCCTCTATCTGTTCAGCATAATTCATGAGACTGGAAATGTCCATGTCATGAACGAGCATTGTTTTTCTGCACTCCTTCACCACTAAGTCTGAAACACCTGCTATGAACTTGTGCATCCTAGAACGAGGGTCTGCCACCAACATAGGGGCATACTTTGACAGCTTTGTAAACTTGAGAGCATAGTCCGTCAACATCATATTCCTTTGTTTAGGGTTAATGAACTCAGTAATTTTGGCCTCCCTAAGTTCAAGAGGTAAAAACCTATCAAGGAAGGCCGCTTTGAATTCATCGCACGTCACCTCAACACCTCTTGGCCTCTCCACAAGCCACTGATTGTACCAAACCTGGGCCAAATCCTTTAGGTGATAGGCGGCTAACTCCGCCTTCTCCTCTGCACTCACACCCATGATACTCAGTAACACCTTCGTAAGTTCATCAATAAATTCCTGTGCGTCTTCCTCAATTCTGGAGGGTTCATCCGGGTGAAGTCCCTTACCCGAGATGCCGGAGTACCTCCAGCAGCGGGAGCAACCGGTTCATCTTGGTTGGCCACTACTTGAGCCAACATCAACGTTTCGAAACTTGGCGTGTGACACCTGTTCCTCATTCTCGGGAGCCTTACGAGGGACCTCTTGGAGGCATGTTCTTAATGAACAACAAAAGCACCCATTTAGGAACGAACACTTTCATAGCTTAAGCACGATAGAATAAAACAATGAAATGACAAATTCCTTTAACGTCACCATAGCCTCTCATTCATAGGTATGACGCACATCACACCTATGAACAAGACCCCACTGGACGTGGCATGTTGGACTCCAAGGACCATTAAAAACCTAGGGCTCTGATACCATCTTTGTCACGACCCGTATAGGGGCCTAGATGTGACATAGCGAAGGAGAACCCAAAAGTCCTCGATCAAACCATCATAGCATCATTACACACATCATCGGTTTGGAAGCGCGGAAGCTAAACACATAACACATAAGCTCTAAGGGAATAGGGGATTTGGACTCAAGCCATGGGGGTGTTGTTGGGAATGGGATAAGCATGGATTCACATAGCACGTAACAATTATCTCTAAGGAAATGGGTAAGTAGGAATCAAGCTATAGGGGCACACCGGGATTAAGGGACTTTCCAAATAAGCATATAGTCAATCACAATTCCCAACATTTAAGTCATAAGCATAATCAATAACAATTCTCATAATCAAGGCTAATAAGTATAACTTTCATAAGCATAATATTCAACATAACAAGTCAATGTACAAGAGTTTAGATTTGTCCAACAAGCCTCTACATAGATCAAGCGGGGCCTCGACATAGTTCGAGGCTCACCCTCAATACGTAAGTAAAAGAAAATAACATAACAACTAGGTAGATAAAAGGTGTCTATTGCCCTTGAATAAAAGGGCTCATCACTAGCAAGGTCTTCAACAATGATCAAGCGTCGTTCGGTAGAATGTGGAATTTGTCTCCGGTCCCCACATGGTTAGAACATGTAGACAAAGAATATGGGTTAGCACATAATATGTACTAAGTATGCGGGCATGTAATGCATATGACCATATAGTATGACCAAGAAACATGACAAAGGGATAAGTGGTACGAAAGGAATACACGTAATCGAAGTGTAATCTAACAATATGCTATGCCATGATACATGTAATGCAATCCTATGATCATAATATAGCGGGGATGTAACCTCAACCGACAACAGAGAAGACCTGAGCGAGCTACTACCCAGATCTGGACTACTTGCCAAGTAGTACCCTAATCACCCTTAGAAAAGGGGAAACATATAAGTCATCCCATCTAGGGAGAAAACCTATATTGGAACATGGTTTGATGGAAAGGAGTATGGGCCCTATGGAGATAGCCCACCCCAACTCCAATCCCTCGATACTAAGTATCATCCCACGAGAATACATATATATACATGCAACTTCAAATTGGAAGACTTACATTCTTTTTAAATCATGCATCTTTAGTCAAAAACAAAACCATTGATCAAACTATGCTTATGATTAGGCCAAAGGCCATCAAGAGTTTCCAAAACATTTTCATAATCATTTCATGTCAATGCAATAAGAGTAGCCCATCTACATAGCTTATCATATTAAGCCTTCAAAACATGTCAAAGTAGTGCAAGCACCCAATATGCTCAAAGAGCCATAGCAAGAGACTATATGATCACAAGCCTTAGCATATCATATCAAAACAAGAGTTTCATCAAGAGCTTCATCTTAACAATCTTCAATGCATATGACATAAATGAGGAACAAGAAAACGGGTAATGGAATTCAAACTTAAATTCACAATTTAAAAGGTAATTCAACATAAATCTTGAGAAATTCCATATTTAAAGCATAATGCAAATTACCCATGCATAATTAAATCATAAAGGGACATGCACATTGATCCTTCAAGAGTTTTCATGAACATTCATAAAATAAAAATACAAATCATGATTAAATCACCTAAAATCTACAACACATAACCCCAATCAACTAAATACTTCAAAACTTAAAGAACCCATAACTTCAAGAATCTAAAAATCAAAATTTAAAGAGTAGGGTTCTTGGGTCTTCAAGAATGAAAGAACATCCTTGAATCAAAACTCGCATACCTTACAATTACCAAAGAAATTGAAGAATTAAGCAAGCAAGGATTATCTTCCCCAAATTTCTTCAAGCTTCAACAATGGAGATCAACAGAGTTTAGGAATTTTCAAAGAGTAATAAGGAGCCTTAGAATGGATGAAAAGGGGTTAGGGTTAGGTTAGGGGGGTTTAGGGGACCTTAGAAAGTAAAAAAGAGACATAGAGATTAATTAAATTACGAGTTAACCATTGATGAAGTGGACTAAGTAACTAAAAAACAATGCCACACGGTTGGCTTCAGGGGGCCGTTTACTGGTACACGGTTTATGTACTGGACCGTGAGCCCTTTCTTGGTTTCGTCTTTGGCTTGAAATCTCGTGGAATTTTCTGGATCACTTCACATAAGGTGTCATTGGCCATGTGGCCTCACACAGATCGTGTACTGGTCCCTGGAGCCACAATTTGCCTAGAAATCAGCCCACACCTTGGGCAACTCTCTGCCCCACTTGACGGACCACCAAACGGACCATTTGGAGTCTCACGGACCATGCGGTGGTCCATAGGACTTCACTTGGTCTAGGGGTTGGACCCTGACCACCCCGAGTTCACTGGATCACCACATGGACTCCCACACATACCGTGGACCCTTACATGGTCCGTTGTCCTATCCTTGCGCCATTTCTAGGGCCTATTCTCAGTGTCTTTCGAATTACGTGGTCTCACTGTTTTGGCCATAACTTCTGATATGGGGTCTACCCTTTTGATCTAACCCACACAGCAGTCTAATACTTTTTAGACTCAGCCTACTTTTTGCCTACTTTTGATCCAGTCCAAACACAAACCTTGACTACAAAATTATGAACACCAGCAAGTACAGGAAACTAATCCCAACTATGTTATTAACTCGTGTCAACAAAGATGCACCAAAAATACTTAGCCTACAAAATTTGTCCAGGCCACCCCTTGCTGCCCAGACTGACTACCTGGGCCTATTTATAGGCCACAGCATGCCCAGTCATGTGCCAACCATGTTCCTGCGAACTCAGTTGACATCCCCAACTGATAGGCATAATTTAAAATTCGAAATACAAGTTTATCCACTAATGCTGACATGTCAAAAACGGCTAGTAACAAATCCTAACCGCCAACTGCCCACGTATGTGCAAGGCATAATGCGGCCAACCTTCAAATTTGGCGCCAATTCCTTTCCCTTGGCGCCCAGATTTGCTTCTGTCCAGCATGCCTGTGCCATGCCCAGACCCTGCACGCGTGCCTGTGCCTTGGCACAGGTCCTGCCCTGCACAGCTTGCCGTTGGGGTCTGATTTGCTACGTCTTGGACCCTGCTCAGCACTTGGTCTCAAACTTGTCTTTCCACGACCTTGCCTTGTCATAGCCATGTCTTGCCT